>JAADYH010000454.1:0-20626 GCA_023338125.1 Phytopythium aichiense | reverse complement strand
GTTGACCTCCGAGACCGACTTCAACACCAACTTGAACAAGCTCGCGACAGTTAATCCAGCAGCTGTGACGTACTTGAAGCAGATTCCAGCCGCGAAATGGGCACTCTACTACCACTACCATACTAATCGACTGTATGGGTGGCGTACAACCAACTTTGTCGAGAGTGAGCAAGCACGCAGCCTGAAGTTGAAGCCACGGCAGATGCTACCGTACGAGTACTTCAAGTCCTACGCCAACAATCTTATGCGGGAGGCGCATACTCGTGCGACAAAGGCTGAGGTATGGGTGAAACAAGATCGAGTGTTGACTCCTCGGGCAGAGGGCAAGCTTCAACGAGAGATGAGAGAATCAGGGTGCTACACAGTCAACTTCAGCAACAACGACGTCGCGTTTGTGTCGCGAGTCAACACACCACTCAAACAGCGACGGGTTGATCTAACAGCGGGAGGATCACGGTGTTCGTGCGTCCAATGGCTTTAACACGGCGTATCTTGCCGGCACATCATCGCTGTTCTTCAAGCACGTTGCGCGTCTGAGACTGGTACAGCTAGTCGGATGATGGCTGATTGCTACAAGGTGGACAACTACAAGCGAGTCCTGGCTTCACTTGAAGTTCCAGAAGAGGCAGCGTTGGATCCTGATGATTCGTTGCTCCCGGCTCAGTTTCATCGACAGGCAGGGCGACCGAGATAGCGCCGAATCCGAAGCCGCAGCGAGAGTGGAAGGGTTCGGAAAGTGTACGTGTGCGGCAAGTGCGGTAAGGCAGATGGGCACAACAGGGCGTCGTGCAGCGGTGGATTGTGACTGTTCTACATAGAAAGGTAAGCTCAGGCGAATGACGGATGCTGCATAAATAACATGAACGGATTGCTTGTTGTGTTGAGTTACTCGTGATTCATTATGCTAACCGAGAACGTGCGTCCTGAGTGCGAATCTCATCCGACTCGTTCGAACGACTATCGAACACCTCTATTTGGTGGCACGTTATCCGCACAGAGATGCTCAGCCTGATCTTATTGAGTCTCACCCGAAGGTGGATCGGACTGCTCCAGGTCCTTGGTTATGTCTCAGATCCGAACAAGTACTAGTACACGACAATTACCTCAAGCCATCGAAACATTCACACAACATGTAGGACTTGCACACACACGACATCAACAAGCCCCACTCAAACCGCTTCGCCAATGTGCATGCATGGCCAGGTCGCACTTCGCTGTTCACTTCAAGAACAACACGGTTGCACTGAAGATACCGTAACCAAGGGTTACACAGGTGTTTTAAACAGCGTATCACCTTTTGAACAAATATTCGATATGTATCACCCTTCGGAATTTTCCCTTGAAAGAAACCTCAAAGTTGAACCCACTTTGCCAACTGCCACGAAGGATTTCCCCTGCCTTCCCCATTCTCCAAGTCGCCGTCGGTCTCGATGCTCTTGCGGCTGCTGCTGCTCCCGCTGCTCAGCGTGGCCGCGGCCTGCTCTGCGGCGGCTTATGAGACGCTCGAGCTGCCGAGCGTCGACTTTGACGCGCTGCGCGAGGACGGCGCGCTGCTGGACAAGCTGCAACGCCACGGCACGCTCGCGCTCCGGGACGTCCCCGGGTACGCGGCGCTGCGGCGGCGATACCTGGCCGCGGCCACGGGCTGCGTGCGCGCGCTCGGGTCCACGACGAACGAGCACGAGGGCGTGCTCTACCGCGTGATGGACGACGGCACGGAGCGATACACGCTGCTGTCGAGACGCGGCGAGCGCGACCCGCTCCCTGCTGCCGCTTGCCCGGCGTTCCAGGCCATCAAGCGCGAGTTCAGCGCGCTCGTCGAGCACGCAGTCGTGGAGCTGGGCGCCGCGATCGACGGGAAACCTGCGCAAGGTTTTGAAGACGCGCAGGCGTCGGACGCGGCTAGTCTGAGCGCGGTCGTGGCGGCGGGGCGACACATGGACCACTTCCACGCCTATCTGCCGCGGACCGCGGTGGAGCAGGCGTACTACCCCGCTGCTGGCTCCGGTGACGCTCCTTGGACGCTCAGCATGCACTCGGACCTGGGCGTGCTCATCGCCATGGCGCCGCCAGCGTTCTTCGAAGTCGTCGAGGACGGCGAAGGCGAGACGCTGCGTCCGGTGGCGAACCCGGACCCGGACTCTGGGCTGGTCATCAAAACGCTGTCGGGGGAGGTCGTACGTCCCCAGCAGCACCCGGACGATCTGATCGTCATGGTGGGCGACGGGTTCTCCGCGTGGACGAGCGTGCCGCTCTCGATCCCTGCGGTTGTCCACGGGATGGTGATGCCCGCGACGTGCCACTCGCGGCCGATCGTTCGCGCGTGGTTCGGCAAGATGGTGCTGCCGTCCCAGGATTTCACGCTGCGCTCCACGAACGAGACGTTCGGCGTGTTCACCAACCGGGTGAACGAGTATTTCTCGGACCTGAGCGCGTATGCTCAGCGCTCGCTGTCAGAGTCCGAGGGGTTCGCGTCAGTCGCGTGTCCGTCCATGGCGTCCGCAGCGTCCGTGACCCCGATGCGTCGGCTGCTGGACGCCACGACGTGCGCGTACCGCGTCTGCGAGCCCATCCTGAACCCGGACTACAAGGAGAGTTGCTCGTTCTGGTGCAACCTGGCGAGGACGACGACGAACGCCAACAACTGCGCCAAGCACTGCCGCTGCAGCCATAACCTGCTGACCGAGAACGTGTTCATGTGCTGGAGCGGCTGCTTCGAGTACATCAACGACTGCGACCAGCAGTACCAGACGTGCATCGGCGACACGAACGACGCGACGGGCTTCGCCACCGTCAACTGCTCGTCGACGCCGCTGACGGACGAACAGCGCGAGCGCCGCACGGAAATGAGTGGCGGCGACTTCAGCAGGTTCCCCTCTGATGAAGCCGACACGGACAGCGGGAGCGACAGCGGCCCAGACGAGTCTCTCAGCGCTTCGGACTCGGCGTCGACCAGTAACAGCGGCAGCGACAGCGGCATGTCAGGCATGTCGGGTATGTCGGACTCTGGATCCGAGACGAGTGGCAGTGCCGCCCACGACCACGACCACGACAGCATGGGGAGCATGTCGGGCATGCGCAGCTGACCGACCAACTAGACCCGGTAACACCTGACAGTTCGTGATGATGATAGTATAATTTCAAGCCTTCGTCTAGGATTCGCCGTCCCAGTCGACTGACCGGTTCTCCGGCTGCTTATATCGTCTTGAGGGACTTGACAGGGCTGGTGTCCTTGCGGTACGCTCGGAGCACGTCGCGGAAGAGCTGAAGGTCATGCACAAGACGCACCCACCGAACTCACGTTAGCCTCGGCCTGATGCTGTCACCCACCGTGTCGACGCACCTGCGCGTTCAGCAAGTTGATGAAGAGGATGCCGCTGAAGGCCATGCCGAAGTGAAGCTGCGCGGATGCCAACAACGCGGGGGTTAGTCTCGGCTCCTCCTTCTATGCAGCGCTTGGCGCCTCACCTTGTGTGTGAACAGCTCGCGGCCACTGTAGGTGAGCATGAGCACCTTGACGTGCGGCACTGTCCGTGCCACCGCGAAGGCGACCCACTGCGCTGCCCAGACCAGGCTCAACGCCGGCGACTGGACCGTGGAGGTGACGCCGCTCATGGAAAGCAGCTTGCGCAGGTGCATGAAGGCCGAGTGCAGCTCGCACAGCAAGGCCAGGCTCAGCAGCGGCACGCCCACCGTCTTGACGAGCGCCGAGATGTAGCAGATGAGGATCACGACGTGGTGCCACACGATGCCCGGCGACTTGACGTACAGCCGGTGGAGCACGTAGTCCCACAGGTCGTACGCGAAGTAGCCCGTGGACACGGCGGTCGTGAGGAACTCGAGCCGCGAGGCGCCGCTCACGTAGTCGCCGCCCAGCGAGTGGCCGAGCGCGAGCGCCGCGCATGCCAGCAGCGAGGACACCGTCGAGTGCAGCAGGGACACGGCCGTGTTGCTCCACAGCGCCTGCTTCTGCCGGTCGAACGCCGCAAACGCCTTGACGCGGGCCGCCACCAGCGGCACGGCAGCCACGCGCACGAGTCCGAAGCCCTGCCATGCATTCATCCACGCTGTCAGGACGTCCGTAGTCCGGTCATCCTCTCGGTCTGGAAGTGGACGGACGCACCGCAGAGGAGGCGACGACGACCCAGAGACGAGGGTCCGTGTACACCATGGCGCCGCACATGGCGGCCCACGTGGCCACCAGCAATCGAGTGGCCATCGCGGAGATGCTGAGGGGTCTGGAGATGCAGGAAGCAGCTTGGGAAGTGCCCACTGAGACCGACGGGTGCATGCCATGACGTTCTTTGCGCTTCTTTCACTTCATCTTGTCCGTGTCCGCTCCTTTTTCTACCAATCAAAGCGCTTGAAGTGGGGTTTTAGACGAATCAGAGGATGGTATGCAGCTGAGACCTTTCAGTGGTCGACGTCATGCCAGAAGCTCGCCGAATGTCATTTTTGGATGGCATTCGTGGTGAAGACTTCCGAGTTGTTCTCCGTGATTCGGGTCGCCTTGCTGTTATGCTTGTTGGAATGGCCAGCAAATCACCGTCAGATCATGAGACTTGGTGGTGTCGAGGAGAATGAGGATCTCAATGCCCGAGGCACGTGGTGAAGCGAAGACGTTCGTTCAAAGCTGCTAGACTCTTCGCGTTGCATTATGGTTGGGCATACCCCTGTCACTACTCGACAAACTCGAAAGCGGCCGAGGCTTGCAGGTCTCCGCGGTGAATGCACACCGCTAGGCAGCGCGCGTCGAGCTGCCGCAGCAGCTGCCAGTTGTTGACAAAGATGTTGGCGTCGCGGTTGATCAAGACGCCAGACGAAGGTCGATCATCGAACACGTCTTGTACTTGTTCCCGCGGCGCTCGGCGATCAGCACTGGCCTCGATCTTCATCAGCGTGTGGGACTTGGACCGGGTAGTTGGTCAGCGATAGCACGTCCCGCACGATGTCATCCTCTGGCCGTCTCGAGCAGTGAACGCAGCGATGAAGCGCGTGCAGGCTGCGTCAGGTCGACTAGCCCGACCGACCCCCACTGCGCACTGCTGGAGCGGCAGGCGAGCGGGGGCCGCGAGGAAGAAGGCACAGAAGAGACGCTGGAGCTTCATGCGGAGAAAGTCGAAGTGGCTGGCTCGAAGCCACGGCTCGCCTCCTTCTCCCGATTGCCGCGCCTTCGCTCACCCTTGCGTGCGCCTCCTCTGTTTTTATCGGCGCGGAGTTCCGATCGATCGAGACTCCGTGTTGAAGTCCCAGGTCTCGCGACATCAAGGTGCACGAAGGGACCCACACGCCACGCTTCGTTGTGATAGTTGGTCAACGCTCTGCCGATCGCTCAGCGGGTGAAGAAGAACTATCGGACGCGGTCATTCCACGCGTCTTCATGCGACGCAGCCTGCGACTGGGAGAGTGAGGTGGTTCGGACGACAGCCTTCGCTTCGTCACGTACCTCGGGCTCCATTGAGTCACAAGCCACGAGTTGCCGGCCGACCGACGAGTGACATGTTCGTTTTTGACTCCCGCAAAAGGCAAAGCGCGTCGGCACGATGAAAAGGAAAAGCTGCGTTGGCAAAATTATACACACTACTTCTTTCCACACCCAGACATATCCTTTTTCTTCTTCTTCTTCTTCACCCGTTTTCTCCGCGCTCCGTGGTCACGCCGCCGGTCTCCGCGCTCCTCTGCTCGCGCTCCGGGGATGCCAGCAGAGGATCTTGGACGTCGATCGAGTCCGTGGAGCGCGCGGGTCGAGGAAAGGAGCTCCCAATAAATTCCCTTGTCACTGCGGGCTCGCTGCTTGCTTGCTTGCTGCTGCTGCTGGTCTTCACACACCTTGTATTGTAGTCGTCGCGTTGTTTCTCGTGTCGGCGGCGTGATAAATTATGATGGTGCCGAGCCGCCAGCTGCCGAGGCCACGCCCCTACTCGTCCTCGCGGCAAATGCGCTGGAAGATGCTGAGGCGAGACGACGCGGAGCTCGACGAGCGCTCGGCCCGCGGGCCGGCGTCAGCGTCGGCGCCAGCCTCGAGCGGCGCGTCGAACGGCGCCGGCTGGAAGGCGGCCAGGCCCTCGAACTGGAACTCGCCGAAGGGCTCGCGGAAGGTCGAGTGGGTGGCCCCTAGGCCGCTGAACGTGAGCGGCATGAGCGTCACCTGCTTCACACCGCCGAAGGGCGTGGACAGGTCGATGGGCTCGAGCGCGTTTCCGTACGGGTTGACGAGCAGGTCCTTCAGCGGCAGGTCCGAGTCGTCCGACTCGCTGGCGGTGGACGACATGTTGTCGCGCAGCTCGTCGTCGTCCAGGTCGTGGTGGATGAAGCGGCAGCGCGCGCCGTACATGCACTTGCCGGTCGAGATGAAGGCCTTGCAGCGCGTCGTCTTGTACTTTGGGTGGCGCAGCACGCCGCGCAGCTCGTCCTCGCCGTGCGCGAACTGGCACTTGGACCCGTAGCGGCACGCGCCGTTCTCGGTGAAGTGCTTGCACAGCTCCGTCTTGTACAGGTTGTTGCGCGCCGTCTGCGGCAGGCGCCCGCAGTCGACGATGTCCCCGTTCGCCAGCACCTGCATGCGGTTCGGGCTCGGGCTACCGTACACGGGCATCGGGACCATCGCGCCAGCCATGTCGGTCGAGTGTCGAGTGTCGTCTGGGGGTCAGAGGATAAGAAGGAGACGAGGAGCTGGCGACCCGAGGATCCGGCGCCGGCAAATAAGAGACTGGAGCGGGCAGAGGTGCACGCGAGAGTGGGCACTAGCGCAGTCGGTCGGGCGTCGGGGAGCGGCGCTGTCCGGCTACGAGTGACTGGGAAAAAATTGGGATGTGAGTCAAGCCGGGCGATCGCTCCCCCCTCTCGGGCTCGTGGTCGACTCGACTCGCGGTCGCCAGTGGGGTGGGCCAGGCCGGTCCGGCGGGTTGACAACTTGTCGCGGCCGGGCCAGAGGCAGAAGCGCGTCCGACCATGTGCAAACGAGGCGCAATCCAATGGGAACGGGGCAAAAGCATCAGGACGCAGGGCCTCGAACCGAGTGATTGCCCCTTGCGTCAACCAGGCGACGGGCGAACCGCGCACAAGTGACGCAACCCCAGCCGCCGCCGAGGGCCTTTCTGCGCCTTATCTCGCCACCTGTTCAGCTGTTTTTGTTGGGCGGCGAGGGCTCTCTGCCGACCGAGGGCTCTTATTCCAAGGGACTGCCTGCCTGCCTGGACTGCGGACTTGCCGACTGCCTGCAGGACTGCACACCGTGCCCTAGCGCGGAACGCCCTCTTATGCAAACTGTGCACTGGCGCATACAAACGGGTTGTTGTTGCTGTTGTCGCGTAAAAGTTCAGTGCGACTTTTCTATTTGGGGTGTTGCCGTGCTGTTCATACTGTAGGGGTGGCGATCGATCGCGATCGATCGTCCGCCGTGGGAGTGGGACGCGCCGTCTGACTGGCGCTCGTGGTGGATCCAGGCGGCTGTGCCGCTCGCGGACTGTCACACTGCGCCGTCACCGCCCGCTCATGGCGGTGGCGGCGTGGTGACCTCCGCATGACGGACGCTGGCTGGACTGCTGGCTTTCTCCAAGGCGCTGGATACTTTGGGGCGAGGCGCCACGGTGGAATGATGCGGGTGGGGTGCGTCCTGGCGCACCCGGCCGGCATCGGCGCCGGTGCGGTCTCTACGCTCCGGACGCATGCAGAAAACCGATGGCACGTCAACTGGCAATCACCGCCGCGCGCCGGCCCCACGGCACTGACATGGAGGAATCGAGAAGGAGTATCCACGACACTTCAGTCGAGTGCCTGCCTGCCTGCCTGCCTACCTGCATGAACCCGGTGCGCGCCGCGCATCGTTCTCATTCACCGCCAGCTGCTCGCGGGATGTTCTCGCGCTCTCGCGCATATCACACGCCAGAGCAGAGGCTCGCGCGCGTTCGCTGGATTGCCGGCCGCCATGTGGCGCGGCCCAATGCGCGATAAGATCCACCGCGAAAGCAGGTGGCGGCGCGGCACCGACGGCCGCCGAGAGTCCGTATAAGAACCTCCCTCTCGTCAAGACCCGACTCGGAAGCCGATCGCCGAGTTGCGTGTTCTCCCTGCTGGCGCCAGCTCCGGCTCGAGACCTCGGCGTCGACCGGAACGCGCCAGATGAGCGGGTTGCATGTATTACCAACGCAGGCCGTCCACCCGGCGAGAAAACATACGACAACACGGACCGCGCCGCCTATCTCGAGCGATAAGACGGCGGCGGTGCGGTCCACATGGAGCCGCTCGCCATCGAAGACGCGCCATGAGTCCGGTCTCCCGATTCGATCCCCAAGCACGAAGTCGGCCGTCATGACCGCGGGACACGAGGGAACCGATCGCGGCCGGCCTTGGACGCTGGCTGCACCGGTGCTGGCACAGCACACCGAAGCTATTCGGTTCCCGGCGCGGTGTCAGGTCGCGCTCGCGGGGTGTCGACGCACTCGACAGGTCTCTCCGCTGCGGCGCGTCGCGCATGGCGATGAGGCGCCGAAAGATACCGACGGAGACGCGAGCCGATGATGGCAGGGAGCAACCCGCGCAGGACCTCGCGAGCGCATCCGCGGATTGCTCCTGGAAGTCGCGCGTCGTCCTGTTGCTGCGTGCGATGGACGTTGGGACCTCGCGCAATCCTAGTCGCGCTCCTGCGCTGGTGCTTCGCGCAGCCGCGTCGAGGGGACAACGGAGGCGTTGACACGCACAGGCCGGCCGGCGCATGACGACGACGAGCAAAAGGGTGCGGCCTCCATTGTTTAAAGTATCACTCGCCCGACTTCTCTACGAGGTCCCAGTAGTGCACGACGTGCTTGGCCTCCATGACCTTGCGCGCGGTCGCGGCCGTGCGGCACTCCTGGAACCGGAACGTGTTGAATGCCTTGCGCGCCACCACGCCCTGCCACACGAGCGTGCAGCCGTTGCTCTTGGCCGCGGCTGCAGCGCCGGCGCCTTCGTCGTCGCTGTCGTCCTCGTCGTTGTCGGCCTTGTCGCCCAGCCAGTCGATGCGCCGGAGCATGAGCTTCGAGTAGTGCTTGATGGCCTTGCGGCCGCCCTCCACCACCACCATGCTCAGGTTGTCGTCCTTGCAGATGAGCACGCCGCCAGTCAAGTGGTACTGCTGCGCGTTCACGTCCACCTTGAACCGGTGCTGCGGGTTCGTCAGGTCCGGGACTCTGCAGGGAAGAGGTGTCAGACAACAGTCTACCAGCATCACCACTCACACAACGTACTTGAAGACGGCGACGTGGATATCGCCGGCGGCGTCCTCCTTGATCTTCCGCAGTTTCTTCTCGCGGCGCTCCTCTGGCGTGAGCTTCCGCGCCAAGTTGCGCATCTCGTGGTTCTTCTCGCGCTGCGCGACCTGCTCCCGCACCTTGCGCTCGATCGCCGACGGGTCCGCCACGGCCTGCTCCGACAGCACCCGCATCATATTGGACAGCTTGACCTTGGGCTCCGGCGGGGGCAATAGACCCAGCGTGATCTTGTCCTGCTTCTCCTTCTCGCGCTCCGCGCGGTTCTGCCGGCGGATCTTCTTCCGCTCCGCCGCCGTCAGCATCAGCGGCAGCGCCACAGGCTGGTCGTCCTTCTTCACGATGACGTTCAGGCGAGCAGGGTGCTCGACGACGTGGAAAGTGGCCGAGAACTTGAGCTTCATGCCAGCGTACGAGACCGTCGCAGCGGTGTTCTCCACGCGCGCTTTGGCCTTGACGAAGCCAAACTTGTCCACCATCGCGCGCTGGTCCTTGGGCAGGTACTCCACGTCCCACCACTCGACGGCGGGCGTCAACGAGGCCGGACGCGGCGGCACCTCGATGTCGTGTAGCTCCATCGCTTCCACCTCCGTCTTCGAAGACTCCGCTGAAGCTCCAGCGACTGCGTCGTCATCGTCGATGGGCACAATGGCCTCCTTCTGGTACCCGCGCGGGTTGCGGCCCGACGTGAACCCCGCCAGCATCTTCTTGGCCTCGCGCGCGCGCACTTGCTCCGCCTGCTTGACATACGTGCCTTCCTTTACAAAGTTGAACGTCTTGGCCGCCCGCCTGCAACCAAGCCATTACCAGAAGAAGACATTAGCATCCCGTCCAACCTCTCGACCAGCAAACATCGCGCACGTACGTCTCGCGCTTGGACACCTTCAGCCGCGGGTCGATGACCTCCAGCTTGTCCTCCTTGTCCACGTTGCGGTGCGATAAATACGGGTTCTGGTTGGCCGCGGGCGCCGACGCTTTGCTGCTGGCCCGGCCGCTCGCGCCGCGCCGCGCCGAGACGGTCGGCTTGTCCGCGATGACGTTCCCGGCCTCGTCGATCTGCCGGCCCTGGTCGTCCAGCAGCAGCGGCGCGGGCATAAAGGTCTCCTTGGCCGGCGCCTCGCCGGGCTTGCGCAGCAGCGCGCGGATGTGGCCCATCTGGTCCTGCACCGACTTGTAGATCTTCTCCGTGCGCAGCCGCTTCTCCTCCTCCTGGCGCCGTTGCTCCGCCGCGTCCACGGGCGCTGCAAGGCCCGGAACAGCAGAAGGAGCCAAAGTGGCCGCTCCGTGCGGCAGCACGCTCGCGATCTTGGCGGCCGCCGCCTTCGCCATCACAGTCGGATCGATTGCCGCGGCATTAGCTGGCAATCGAGGCGGCTGACGCATCGCCGCGACGCTCGCGAGGGCCGCCGCCGCCGCCGCCGCGATCTCCTCTGGCGAGCGCTTCTTCAGCGGTCGCTCCGCATCCGCCACGGGGTCGCTGAAGCGGCTCTTGCGCTTGCGCCGCGGGCCGCCAACACCTCTGTCGTTGGCGTCCATGTGTGTCGGTCGGGTCGGTCGGTCGGTGTCCTGGGTGTTTCTTTGGAGGTGGCGTCGAGGGGGGTTGATGGAGAATTACAGCCAATGGATGAGCTGTAATGAGTGTATTACATAATGATTGGCGGTTAATGATATATGGATATGGGTGATTGGATTTATCGATTGAGGGGAAGCTGTGTTTTTCCACCGCAACGGTTTTTTCCACGGATTTGCGTGTCTCTGTGTCCGGGTCCTTGACCCGGGTCTGACCCGAATGATATTTTGAGACCCGGGTCAGACATCAAAACCCACCCGTGCAGGAGGTTGACCTGTCTCTGTTCTCTAGTTTCGCCTGATTCTGGCAGGCGGGGCGACGTGTCGCACCCCCTCCCATGCCGTATGCGGTTCCGCGGTTTTTCCCAACCCAGGGGCGGGAGGTACATTCAGCGACGGGGGGTCACCCTCAAACGCCCTATTGGTTCCGCCTCCCTCCCAAGACGCTGCGAAACCCTCCCTCGAGTCGCAATATTGAAGCCAAGAGCGCGGACGCCTGCCGTCCTTTCTCGCGAGGACTCGCGGAGAGGAAAGTCAGCCGCCGGGTGCTCGAGTTGCCCCGCGAGAGAAGCCGAGGAAGAGCCGAGGAGAAGCCGCCAGTCGGTCGGTCAGTCGGTCGGTCAGTCGGTCAGTCGATCGCTCCCGGTGAGAGGAAGAGCGAGACGCACCGAGAAGAGACGGCCTGGGTCGCTCTCCCGTGTGTCTGTGTCAAGAGGAGAGAGTCTGGTCGACGCGTGTTGCGTCCCTGTACGAGGAGGCAGGAGAGACCGAGAGGCAGAGGAGAGCGAGTGCAATGTCGACCGCCAAGCCCGCGCCGAAGAAGGGGTCGCCCAGCATGGCCGAGGTCATGGACGAGCTGCAGACGCGGTTCCTGGTGAACCTGCCGGCGTCGGAGCTCGCGTCCAGCGAGCGCCTGTTCTTCCAGATCGAGCAGTGCTACTGGTTCTACGAGGACTTTTACGCCGACCAGTTCGCGCACCTCGCGCACGTCAAGCTGAACGACTTTGCGCGGCAGATGTTCGCGCACTGCCCGCTGCTGCGGCCGCTCGCGCACCGGTGCGACGAGCTGTTCCAGGACTTCAAGACGTACCAGCGGCAAGTGCCGGTGGTGGGCTGCATCCTGCTGAACCCGGGACGCACCAAGCTGCTGCTCGTGCGTAACTGGAAGGGCACATCCTGGAGTTTCCCGCGCGGAAAGGTCAACCAGGGCGAGACGGACACGGAGTGCGCGCGGCGAGAGGTGCAGGAGGAGTGCGGCTACGATGTGGGCGAGGACGGGCTGCGCGGGTCGCTGTACCTCGAGTTTGTGCAGAACGAGCAGCGCGTGCGCATGTACATTTGCAACAATGTGCCCGAGGACTTCACGTTTGCGCCGCAGACGCGCAAGGAGATCAGCCTGATCCAGTGGTTTGCTATCGACTCGCTGCCAAAGAAGACGTGGAGCGTCATGCCGTTCATGGCGCGCCTCCGGCGGTGGATCAACCGTGACAAGGCGCGTGTCGGGAAGGACAAGCGGAGCGCAACCCCGAGCAAGGCGCGCGCTGCGTCGGCGCCAAAGAACCGGCCTGCATCAGCTAGTGTCTCCAATGCCGCCGAGTCCCCAGCCAGCTATTGTGACGTGGTGCAAAACGCCACTGTGAAGACTGCAAGCTCGGGATCAGGACGGAAGAAGGCGTCTCAAGCCCAGGAGCGATCAGTATCAACCCCGCACAACGCGTCGCGACAAACTACGCGAAAGCAAAGCAGCAAGCGCGGCCATTTCGGGACGGAAGTGGACACTGCGACGTCGTACGATGGTGTGAACGACGAGACGTTCGGCGCATCGATCGGCCAGTTCAGCGTCGAGGATATGTTCACTGTCAACGAGCGGTTGACGGGCCAGAAGTTCGTCTACGACGGGAACCCGCATGACTTTGGGAAGCAGCAGCCGCGTGCGGCGCTGCCGAACCCGCCGCTGCCGCCCAATTCGGCCAGCATCGGCCACACGGCTGATGCCTCGCGAGGATTATTTAATTACAGCTCGTACTCGAAGGGAGTCGTGCCGGTGCAGATCTTGACGCGACCAGTCGACACGACGGCGCCGTTGAAGCGAGTGGACGAAGAGAACGACAGAGTTGTGGGCGGCCCGGTGTCTCCCTCTCCATCATCTGCTGCCTCCACCAGTCCGAGCTCCCCGCGCTCCTCGGAACAAGCCCCGTTTGGCTCGTTCAAGTTCGACGCGGTCGACATCATGGCCTGCGTGACCTGAGCTCGCGGACTGGACTGGGTGGTGGCGGCGGATTGATCGGGTCGGATGCACGCGCCGCGGCCGTCGCGACTTTTACGCTCTCTCTCGTTTCTCGTGTGGCAGGAAACCAAGCCAAGAGCCAAAGCGCGCGACGTTCGAAGCTGTGCTGCCGCTGCAGACGACGTCTTCACCACGCAGCCGGTGCCCCTGGATTGTTTCGGGGCTGTTCCTGTATTCTTTGCATTTCGTTTTTCTCCGTTTTCAGTAGTGGATGTACAATAGTTTGGCTGCCGGGGAGCTGGGACGCGCTTCCTCCGGTGCTTCCTCTTCTCGACGACGTCTGAGGGGAGAAGTCCGGGGGAGCGGACAAGAAGCAAGAGGAAGAAGAACGAACACTCTCTCGGCAGCAAGGTGTTTCTCAACACCGCCCAGACCGAGGAAAGAAACAGCGTCATGGCGGCGGTGGCGGCGTCTGACGAACGTGGTGGCATGTTGCTTCAGCAGGAAGATGAGCACAAGGTTGAGAAGGCGAAAGATCCACACAAGCGATTGTTTTTGACCTGGCGTGTGGAGTCGACCAGCGTGCCGACCCACCAGCGACAGTTATTGTTCCCGTCCCGGCCGCAAGCGAGACAGCGGGACGGCTGCCTCGACTGCCTCGGTGGCTTGGCGCCCGCCTCTATTCGCGCGGCGCAGTCGTGTACGAGATCCAGCACACCAGCACGAGCTGCATACACGAGACGCTGGTTGATTCACAGGCACAAACGGACATCCATCAGTCACCATACCACGCGGAGAGGGAGGAGCGCGCCAACTCACCCGAAGAGCGTGTAGTTCCGGAAGAGGCGGTTCTCAGGCGTGGGCTCCGCGACGCTGCCCTTCATGCAGTTGAGCTGCCGCGCACGAGTCCACGCGTCAGTTGAGGGCGTCCAACACCAGGCCCGCGATTACCACACGCAGCCAGCTCACCGTGAAGTACGAGACGGCGACGCCCGTGTAGAGCAGCACGACGTAGTACGCGACCGAGCCGAGGAGCTGGTACACGACCGTGTCGACCACAAGCGGGATGTACTTGTACCCGGAGAAGGAGAGCAGGTCGAGGAACGAGATCGAGCTGTTCAGCACGTACAGGCAGGCCGCCAGCACGCCGATCTCGACCAGCTGCATGACGAGACAGTAGCTCGCGTCCGCGCCGATCACGTCAGGGCTGAACCTGTTCGCGCCAAAGGAACACCAGGGCGTTAGATCGAGGTCGACAGGTCATCGAGACGACGAGGGTGGAGAACGTACTGGTTGGAGGTGCCCTTGCTGTACCCGACGATCAGGATGTACGTGAGGAAGCCCATAAACGGGATGTACAGGTCCGGGGCGTTCACGTCGCGCGTCGGCGGCGCGTATTCCTGTGCACCGATCGACTCTCAGATCTGTTCATCGCCCGGGAGTGTCCATTACGATGGCCGCACCATTTTGCTGTCGTCTTGCTGCGCGTGGCCCATACGGCGCCAGTTCTTGTGCCAGAACGGCAGCAGCAGGATCTGCGCATTCCGCGTCACCTTGTCAGCACTAAGAGCAGGAGACTCCTCCTCCGACAGTCCCACGAACCTTCAGGCGGCTCTTGACGTACGAGTTGTTGACCGTGAAGTAGTACTTGAGGCTGCCCCAGACGCCGTAGGCGCCAGGGAGGTACCGCTCCGACTGCTTGCTCAGGAAGTCTTGCGCCGTGTTCATCGCGAGTCCGGCCATCGGGTTCCTGCGTCCAGCCACCACCGCATCAGCGCCATGTCCTCCCTTCACGCACGATGTTAGCGGTGACGTACGAGGAGAACTGGTTGATGAAGTCGGGCGACGGCTGCGCGTGGTGGCCGTGCGAGCCAGGGGCCTGCGCGAACCCACCAAAGCCCCCGCTCGGCGCCTGATGCGGAGGGTGCTGCGCGGCTTCTTGCGGCCGCTGCGGAGCCTGGTGGTGCCGCTGCTGGAAGCCCGGCGCCGACTGGAACTGCTGCTGCGGCTGTTGGTTGAACGCCGGCGGCTGCCGGAACTGCAGTACCGAGCGCATCAGTCCCCTCCCCCAACTGTAGACACAATGAAACCAAAAGGAAGCGAGCGTCCACCTCCTGTGGGAACGACTGCGGCCCGCGGTTGTAGGGCCCGTTGTCGGTGGGTGCCGCGTTCTGGAAGAACTGGTGCTGCTGTCCAGGCCGCGGGGCCGCCGCGGGCTGCGAGTAGAACTGCTGCGGCGCGGCGCCTCCACCCATCCCCAGGCCTCCCGCCGGCGCCTGGAAGCTGCCGGGCGCCGGGCGCTGGCGCTGCTGCGGCTGCCCCGGCCGGAACGGCGCGTTCGGGTCGTGGAACGGGACTGAAGCCGTCAACGCAGCGGGGAGAAAAAGATCATACTGATGTCAATACCGGCCCGATTCGCGCGGGGGAGGCCTCATTCGAACGCCCACACGACGCTGCGTACCTGGCTGGGCCATGCTGTCGACGGAGACACGAGGCGAGGGCTGCACGGAGGCGACAAGCGCGGCGACGGGTTCTTCGATCGGCACGACGCTTTTTCCGCCGGCTTTGGCTCTTGATTTTGCCCGTCGTGCCGCGTGGTGACGCGTTCGATAGATATGATGACACGTAACTGGATTGATGGCAATACGTAGCTGTTACATGGTTGATGGCCATCCAAAACCGGATTGATGGCAGGATATGTCTGTTATTAACCTATCAAATTCAACCATAACAACACACGGATGCATTCGATGTCAAGCAATGTTAGCAACGACATTGTTGAAGCCGCCAGGATCGTTTCCAAAACACGGTGTGGCGCACAAGATCCGTCCAAAACACGGTGAACACGCGTTGCAGTCCTTCCTACCGTGCTCATTGCCTTATCGTTGCTGTCCTCCGCCCGATGCGCCGAAAAAAAACAGGAGAGGACGCGCGCGCGCCTGCCTGTCGACTCGGCGGGCCGCACAGCCGGGCGGTGGGGCCAGCGAGCAGCCTGCCTGCTGCCCGGCGCTCAGCTCTCGGGCTCGTAGTCCGGGTTCTTCCGGAGGATCACGACACCCTCTAGCACGTTCGACAGCGGCAGATACTCCTCCGTCGCCAGCTCCGCGCGGTCCTTCACGTTCAGCAGCACGGGCGTCGTGTGCGTCTGGAAGCCCGTGATGGACTTGGGCCGGCCGGCCTGGCCCACGATCTCCACCTGCACGACAAACACACCGCCCGCACGAGTGAGTCGACCGGATGCTCGAGTCAGCACACCATCAGCGAACGAGCAAAGACGTACCGCCTGGCCGACGCGCACCGACACCGGCAGCGGGTTCATCTCCTCGTCGACAGTCACCAACATGCGTGGCTGCATGGCCGTCGCCAGCGTGAACAGAATGTAGTGCGACGTGTCTAGGATCGTGTGCTCCATGTCCAGCGACGCGTGTAGCACCGTCAGCAGGCCGCTCACCGCCACGCGGGACATGATCAGGCGGTCCGAGTGGAACGGGTGCAAGGTCATCAAGCCCTGCACAAGCACACTTGTCAGTCGCTGCACCACAATGCGACGCGGTGATGGAGCACCAGCAGTCTAGCCTACCTTGCCCATGTGGAGCAGTCCCTGCGCGATGCGCACGACGAACAGGTGGTTCGCCTCGCGGTTGTAAAACTCCGACAGCTGACGCAGAAGCCCAGCCACGCGCGAGTTGTTCGTGCCCGCAGACACCAGACCCAGCGCCAGGATCGCGTTCTGCGCGACGCCAGCGTCCACGTCGTGCGTCAAGCGCGACAGCGTGTCGATCAGCGTGTACTCGGGGTTCGAGATGCTGAGCAGCGCGAAGGCCAGCGGGACGGCGCGGCGCACAGCCACCTCGCCGTACTGCAGCAGGTGGTCGAACGAGCGCATCGCCATCTCACTGCCGATGTTCTCGCCCATGGCGATCAGCGCGATGCCGATCACCGCCACGCTCTGGTGCTGCGCCTCCTGCGGGTCCTCAATGTGCTCCGCGCACGTGCGCAGCAGCTGCTGGATCTTAAGCACGTTGCCCGACCCGGCATACGCGCACGTCTCGAGCGTGATGGCCAGGTACTTGGACATGCGGTGCTCGATCGTCTTGGCGGCCTCCAGCATCGCCTCCACGCGCTCCTGGCGTCTGTCAATCACATTGCACGTCAGTCAATTGGCACTTGCCGGGAACCCAGTCCAGAAACATACCCGAGGTAGAGCAGACCCAGTCCGAGCGCCAGGAAGCGCGAGCAAGACGAGTCGAGCTCCGAGTCCGAGCTGCTCATGAGGCGCTGCATCAGCTCGCTGCCCGCCTCTTCGTCGCAGGTGCCAACCTCCACCATGCCGAGCGCCAGCGCGGCGTACGCAACCTCCTGGATGTCCGCGTTCTCGTCCACGTGCGAGACGACTGGGATCAGGAGCTCGGACACGTCCTCGCGGGCCGAGCCGGCGAACGCAATGCCCAACCCGAGGCAGGCCGCGCAGCGGATGGAGCAGTTGCCAGAGTCAATGTTGTCCGTCAGCAGCGCCAGCGCAGGGTCGATCTCGTTGCGGATGCCCGCGCTGACGATGCCGACCGCGAGAATCGCGCCAGCCTTGACGTACTCGTCGCCCGAGTACAGGAACTTGTCGATCTCCGTGATGCCCTCCTCGACGTTCCACAGCATGATCATGCCGAGCGAGGCGGCCGCGCTCATCATGCCGTGCTTCTTGTTCTTGTACAGCCACGAGCTCCCGTCCGGCGTCATGAGCTTGTCCGAGTTGTAGCCGGCGTTCACGAACGCGTTCACGAACGTCGACGCCAGGTTGTGGCGCGCCGAGTCCGCCGGCGCCGCGCCAGAGTCGCGGCTGCGCGCCACGCTGGCCGTCTCCGACAGGTGCGACTTGTAAATGTCCTCGGGCGTCTTGGCCTCGACGACGTCCAGGTCGCGCGCGAGCGCCAGGAACTTGTCGCTCAGGTCCGTGTTGCCGATCATGTCGTTCGCCGACACGTCGCTCTCGTCCTCGTAGAAGCAGCGCTGGCGGCCCAGGATGTAGCCCAGCTGGTTGCGCACGACCGGGTCCTTGCACTTCTGGAAGACCTCGGCGATGAGCGTGTCGTCGCCGAGGCGCAGCGCCACGCGGACGGCGTCAGGGAACTGCTCCAGGCGCAGGAAGATGGCGTACGCCGTGGTGAGCAGGTTCTGCAGGTCCTCCGGGTCCGACATGTAGTCGGCGCAGGCCAGCAGGTAGAGGCACACGCGCTGGTAGTTCTTCTCGTCGATCTCCTTGGACTCGAGCAGCTTGCCGAGCTGCTGCACCTCGATCAGGATGTCGATCGCCTCGGGCTCGGCGTTGTGCTGCATGTGGAACGGCACGATCGCGTCCACGATGGCCAGCAGGTCGGCCACGTCCGGCTCCTCGACGCCTTCGGCCGTCAGCCGCGCCGTGTACTCCTCGCCGACCTCGCCCGCCAGCGAGCGCACGAACTCGTGGCCCCACGAGCCGAGGTCCGTGCTGTTGCCGAGCAACTTGAACTTGAGGCTCTCGCGCGATCCCTCCTTGGCCATCGTCATGGCCAGAACCGCCAGCACGTCGGCCAGCAGCGTCTTGGCGCTGCCCTGCGCGAGGCTCTGGACGGGATGATGCACAGGCGTCAGCGCCGGCGGGAACCACCACAGACAGACACACACACACACACAAACAAGCAGCAACGCACCTCGTACGCGGTCTTGAGCGCCTCGTAGGACGGACGCAGGAACTTAAGCGGCTTCGGCACCGATGTCATGGACGACGTGGCCGAGCGGATCTCGCGGCGCAGCAGCTCCAGCGCCGTCAGCTTGACGCCGTCCGCCTCGGCCGCGTCACACACGCACTTGACCGCCTCGTCCAGCTCCTCCTTGAGCCTGCGGTCCTCCTCCGACTGCCGCCAGACGCGTTAGCCCCGCCGCAAGATGCCCATGTTGGACGTGGACAAAGCACTTTCTGCCAGCAGCAAACACGCACCAGCTCCTCCGGCTCGGGCACATCGGGCGCCGCGCCGCCCGTCTTGAGCGCCGCCAGCTCCTCCGGCGACTTGCTCTTGCCCTCCGGGTCCTTGGACGGCACCTCCACCTTGGCCGCGTCCTTCATGCTGCCGCCTGCTCTCCTGCTTCCTGAGGGTAAACGCGCTTGTTCCTTCTTCCCGGGGGATCGAGATTGGCGCCAGGAAGGGGGGCGAGCAGCGGATATGCGGGGTTTCCACCAATGAGAGAGGGAGAGGAGGTGTATTTGGCCAATCAGAGGAAGAAATGAAGTGAAAATGAAAAAGATCCAAGGATCGTCCCGAACGTCCCGAACTGGAGGAGCAAGTACCGAATTGGATGGTATAGAGGACTCTCTGGATGACCTGAATAGAAGGATGATAAGTACCCTGATATACCGTAACAAAGGCTCAAGTTGAAGTGCTTGAACCAATCCTGTCCGCCCTCCTCCAGACGAAGTACGCGATTGCCGCGAGGCAGCGGCCGTCGTGGCTCGCTCGCCTTGAAGAGATGAAATATTCATTCGAGGTTTTCTCTGGATGTGTTTCGTGGGCTCGATCTACCGTGGACGTCAGCTTCAGCGCTTGCAGAGCAGACGAAGAGGCCCGACAATCGTTTGGTGCCGGATGGATTCTCGCGGACCACCGAAGAAATACCGCTACTGCTGGGGGGCGTTGCGCTCGGCTCGATCGATTCTAGTTGTGCAGTGTCATGTCGATCATTGTGTGTTCGTTACATACCTGTGGTACAGTATTGCATACGAAGCGTGGAGAGGCATCATCGGAAGATTCATTACAGAAGTCTGAGCTTGCAGTGGCGTCGCTCTCTTCTGCAAGTTGAGGCGGGCCGGAAGACCGTCACAACCATTGCTCGCTTTTTGTCCTGTCACGACATGTCCAGATGTGTGCACACGTCACAGAGATCATTTTGATCGCCAATTTCATGAATCTGCCCGATACTCAGGAATGGGATGCAAGTCTTGCACCGCGAATTGCCTATGAAACGCTGGCAGTTCATCCCACGGCGACCTTCACACCATTTGTCACGATGGTGTGGCTGTATGCACACCACACTCAACGCGACAAAGTTCCAAGTGTGGAGACGGACTCGGCAATTCGCCTCCTGCGCCTGGGGGATCCCATATGGCCCTCTTGCGCTCACCAGTGTGTTCTACAGCCTGGACTCCTGCGACCACCAGCGAAGTAGTCACTTTTGGATTCGCCTTCAAGCCCTCAATCCACCAGAGCACCGTGACTGCAGTACTTGCTCGCCATGAAGCCATTCAGCTTCCTCGCGCTCGTCGCCGCGCTTACCGGATTCGCGGCCGCTGATGACTTCCCCATGCTCGACGAAGCACTCCCGTCAGGGATCGACATCTCCTCCATCTACCCCGTCTTCGACATCGACACCGACTCGTGCCTCTTCAGCGCCGGCATCAGCCGCGCCGGTGCTCAAAACGGTGGTCTCAAGCCCACAGGTGGTCTCACGAGCGGCTGCCGCGATGACGACTTCCTGAATCTGTCGAACCTGTACCACCGCTACGCGTGCCTCGACAGCAGCGGTGTGACGTACTGTGGCCATTTCTTCTCCATCTATG
>JAADYH010000453.1:0-20632 GCA_023338125.1 Phytopythium aichiense | reverse complement strand
GGCGAGTCCGATGCCGTTCCTCGATGTGGTCCAGGGTCGTCTTCGTTCTGCGACCGAAGCCGCTGCGCCGCCATGGTGGCGAGTTCGTGAATGATCGGTCCGTCGGGGACGCTTCGGGCCTCTCGTTGGCAGCATGGGCAGCGCCAACCGCAGCACGCCCAGGCTCTGGGATAGGACAGAGAATTCCTTCCCCACGTCCCTCGCGCACGTATGCTTGTCGAAGGGGGATGAACGACCCCGAAGCACGTCGTTGGAACAAATCTGCTGCCCAATGCTTTGGTTCGACTCTGGTACTGTGGGTCCAAGCGTCGGGAGACGGCACCAAGCCAAGCCCAAGCTGGCCAACTGCAACGTTGCGTTGCCAATGCAGGATGAGCTCATGGTGATGAGGTATGTATATTTTGTGCAAATTTCGTCCGAACTGCTTGTCGGACCGGTGAGTATCACACCCACCAGATCGAGTCCATTCATCACTGCTGGAGGGGGGCCAAAGGTGACACCAGTGGCTGGAAGGCCGGGCTTTTCGGCGTCGCTTGCATCTCGAGGTCTCCCGGGAGATCGGCTTTCCCAGAGGCCTCACCTGTGGCTGTCGGATATCGACCGGGTCGGTAGATAAAGTACAGCACAACTTGGATAGCAGCTAGCGTGGTGCCGATCGCATTTGGCACGAGGATGAAGAAGTCGTTGTCGACGATGCCGGTCACGAACCAGAGAGCGCAGTTGGTGCATAGCATCGCGCTCATGAGCACCGGGATTGAAGCCGCGGACTTGGTCACGATCACTTGCCTCACCTTCTCAAGCGGTGAGAGGTACAGGAAGAAGTTCATGGCGTCCGCCAGGTACCCAAGCACACTCGTCTTCTGTCCTTCCGTCAAGTAGATCGCGTTCGTCTCGACCAGGACTAGGAACACCGTCACAGGGACAAACACGAGCGCTCCAACAGCGACCGCTTTGGCCACGTACAGGCGCTCCTTGCTCCACCGGGTGTACACGATGATGTAGAGAATTGCCAGCACCTCGGCAATCACTGATATAATCAGCAACGGGAATATGTTGTCTGTCACGTACGCGTACAATAGCCTGCACGAGTGGAGAGTTCAGAGGTGAGTGGCTGGTGCGGGGGTCAGCAGCAAGCAGCAACCGTGCGTACGCACCACAAGTGGTTGCTGATCCACATGGCAACAAGCGGGAACACGATCATGACGCCCGTGCTTCGGTTTCGATGAACGCGATACATGTCCGGGAAGGGACTCAGCGCGAGTGCGATGTTCGAGATGGTCGTGAGCACGCCGAGCACAGTGTCCAGCGTCGAGTTCCCCATCGTCGAGTCTGCTTCAGTGCTGTCGGCAGGTCTGGGTCGACTGGGCTGCTCGAAAGGTCCTGGTCACGGCTGAGCAAAAGCTGGAATGGAGCGTTCGAGTTCACACACAGCCGCCTCGAAGACGCTATACTAAGGCTCTCAAGCTCCGACCAAACCTGCGGCTGAACCAATTGACTGAGGGACTGAGCCGTTGCCATGGTTGGTTTCGTGTGATCCGCGTCAACCATTCCAGTGTTTTGATTGTCGTCTCTGTGGGAGGGCGATGATTGGTCAAATAGTCACATTTCGTCGTCTGATTGGTCGATAATCTGTCGACGTGGATCTTCAAATTGCGCGCCGACTCATCTAATCCCGGCGCTTGGACGGCGCCGTCTCTGCAGGCCCTTGCAGCACCTCAAATGGACAAAGCCCAGACTCGCGGCAGCAGCTTTTGTGCATGCCACTTGACAAAGTAGGGGGATGGATTCCATCATGGAGCGCACTCCGCTGGTCGTGTTGGACAAGGTTGTCTTGAGTGGTGATCGAATCAAAGGTGAGAAGCACCGCCACCAACCAATTCACAAGAGACCGCATGACTTGGTGCACTATAGCTTCACCGTGAGCGTCGACCAAGTGATGTGTTCGCAAATCCACCTACGCTGCCTGATATAAATCCTGATACTTCCAAGTGTATGTCATCTCTGGAACACTTGGCTGGTTTCATCACGTGTCGGGATCGCGCATGCATTGCTTCGAGCTGGCCGCGTCCCAGCCATGCATTCGCGCGTCGCTTATTCCCCAAATCGCCGCCAACGAGCACGATCGGCAGCACACATGTCGTCTATGCATGACCTTCCCTCAGAACTCCACGGATGACTCGCGAACTTCTTGACAGGCATCGACCTCTTCCAGCTCTCTCATGTCGATTCGGCATCCATGGCGTGGAACTCGTGACTGAGCTTGTGGCTGTCGCGCTTCGGGTGCTCAAAGCGATCGTATATCCTGCGATGCTCGATAGCGTTTGAAGGACTGCCGGTGTCGCGATTATTCGGCTGCAGTCGTCACCAACCGCAGTGGAGAGATTACCGACAACAGACGCGTGCATTCGCCATCATCCGGTGTCCGCGAACTGGCACCTCCTTCACGTCCACCTTCGGCCTCGGGACTTCGCGTGCCTCCTTTGGTCTCGAAATTTGGTTCGCACTGCTGATCGATGACGCGTTCGGTGGTGAATCACGCGTTCCTGGCGGTGTTCTGATCGGAGGGCAGTCGGGCGAGATCCACAGCACCAACTGGACGAACTACCACCAATCTTTTGTGGTTATGGACTCTGCGCACGACTTGTACTGCTCCCTTGTGGACCACGACAACGCCTACGTGTGCATCGTCGCTGGATTGGAGACCCATCGGTGGTACCACCTCGTCGTCAGCATCTAAGGCGGCACTGACAGCACCGAGAGTGTCTACTTGAACGGAGTGTTACTTCGTAAGGCTCTCAAGGTTCGCCAACATCGATCCTGGGAAAAGCTGAGCCAGATCCAGGTCGGCACGGGCTTCGTCTCTCTGTCACCGTCGCTTCCGTGCAGGTGCGACTTCCATGGGCTTGTTGACAACCTTCGTGTCTGGCCGTGCTCGTTGAGCGCAAGCGACTTGAGCACTCTGTTTGGATTTCGCAACCGACAGTTCGCCGGATTGCTGACATGCTCGCCGTGGTTCTCCCTCTGACATGATTCGCCATCGACAGCAGTAGGAAGATACCGCCCAGTGAAATGAACTCGCCCAAGCGAATCGGCCGCCTTGCTGGTACGACATCAAGTCCGACGCGCACGCGGTGCAATATTTCAGCATTTGTGGAGCCCTTGGGCCGATCTGGTGATGGCAGTGCTTGCGCACGGGATGCGACGAATGCGCGATCCTGTCTTTGAGAGCAGATAGCCATTGCGCTGTCCCCACTACAGCTAGAGGAATGCAATCAAGGCCCACTTGTCGGCATCGAATCCACAAACAACATGTTGAGGGCTATCGAGCTTGCCTGGGATTCTCTGATATACCAGGTTCCTGCAGGCGTCAAAGTTCGCCCACCACATAATATGTCATTTCGCCACACACTGAATTCCGCCCGCATGATGGACGCGCTCGAACGCATTGCCTATCAGAATGCACCGGGATAGTGCACGTGGTTTGAGGTTCGACCGATATATCACGCGTCTTTGTGGCTGTTTGTAGACATTCACAGCCACGGCGTCGATCAGCTTGGAAGCACACATCTCTTTCTACCGCGCGAGTCACTCGCCGACTTCCACAGTTCCTCAGCTAGCACCTCCGAGCGAGGAGGATCCAGCATGACACTCACGTGTATCGCTGTCGTCTGCCGCGATCGCCCAGCCATCGACGCGCTGGACCACGTCGTTCAAATGCTCGGTGACCTCCTTGACCACTCTCAACGCTGGAGCATCCCCGACGCGGCCGGTGCAGGCCACCTCCATCTCCTCCGGCGCCTCGCAGCTTCAGTATCCAACACTGACTCCACTCCAGTCGTTCGGAAGAAGCTCCTTCGTAGCGTCATGCGAAGAGCAGCGGAGAACGGCCATCTTCACGTCATGAACTGGCTGCGATCGTCGTCCTCTCCTGAGTTGAAGCTCGACATCGCCCGTGGAACCTTGTCGATGGCCGTCGCTGCAGGACACGTTGAGGTCGCGCGCTGGGTAGATACCCACTACCCCGAGGAACCATGCGAGGCGATGGCTATCATCAGCGCAGTGCGTGGCGGACACCTCTCAATGGTTCAGTGGGTCGTCCGCCGACGGCGGCTCGAATGGATCGTCGCGGTCGCGTTCTTCGACCCTCTAGTCGAGGCGGTCACCCGCGGCCAGCTCTGCATCGTGCAGTGGATCTGTCAGTGGACGATGGCTCCCCGCGACTTTGAGCGATTGGCAGTGATTGCGCAGTGCCACGGACATACACAAGTTGCGGAATGGCTCGCGTCATTCGAGCCGCGGCAAAGCGTGTTATTGCCTTCCCAGTCTGCGAAGCAGTCCGGCAGCGAGCATTCACCTAACCGGTGCAGCGTGGCGACCGAGGCATGCGCGCGTTTGACAACAGTGCCATCGTAGACGAGGCGTTGAGCACTCTGCTGATAACAAGCTACGAGCTCGACTCGTCTCTAAAGATGAAAAATGGATCAAGCCGATCGTGGCCCACTGCAGTTGATATGCAACTAGCAGACCTTGAGTTAGACTTGCCAACGTCGTCATAACGCCACGAGTTGCTGGTGGTTGCTGGTGGTAGTCCGTCCTCGACGCAACAGCGATGAAAAGTCCGACACGGCGAACATCACCGCAACTCGAGTCCCCACTGCTGCAGCAAACCCCTTGTTGCTGCGACCCAACTACACCTCCGAGCATGAAGGATTCGCTCTTCATTCTCCCTACCTCCTGATACCCAAGCCACCCATTGTAGCAGCCCTGTCATCGTGATTCTCTCCTCAACAATGTTGATTCATCACTGACGAACCGGAGGAGCAACCCGAACTTCAACTGGTTCCACGAGTTTGTCAACGCCAGCCCTGTAGCCTATAACACCTACCTACGATCGAGAGCGCGAGGCGGGCAGGTCATCCCCGCTGTCGGCAGCAGCGGAAGGCAGCCAGAGGACGACATCGTGCGGGACGTGCTGTCGCTGACCATCTAGCCAGCCAGTCCAAGTCTCACACGCTGACGAAGAACGAGGCTGGCGCTGATCGCCGGGCGAAGCGAGGACAAGTACAAGACGTATTCGACGATCGACCTTCGATCAAGCAGCGCGCAGATCCACGTGCTCGGATCGATCGCTGTATCGAACTGTCCTTCGTCTGGCGTCCGGTTCCAACCGCGACACCGACAGCTTGGATAAAATCTGGCAGCTCCTGCGGCAACTCGCCGCGCGCTGCCTATGCGCGCGCAGGCTGCGTCGGATCGACTGGCCCAACCGACCTCCTCTGCGCACTGCTGGAGTGGCAGGCGAGCAGGGGCCGCGAGGAAGAAGGCACAGAGAAGACGCTTGAGCTCCACGCGGCGAAAGTCGAAGTGGTCTTGGCAGTCTGCCAGACTGGCATGGCATTGCTCGAAGCCACAGCTTGCCTGCTTCTCCCGAAGGCCACGTGTGCGGAAGCATTGCACAACCTCCTCGTTTTTTTTTTATCATCGCTCCGTGTTGAAGTTCCCAGCGGCATCCAGAACAGATGCACGCAAGCAATTCCGGTTGAACTCACGCCCATTCTCGTCCTCCTCAGGTGACGATGACGGCAGGGATGAAAAGGTCGAATCATCACGACGGATGGCATCTGCATCCACCATCCATTCCCTTTGGTCTACAATACAAATCCACGTGACTCTCCTTTCTTTGCGAGTCTGTCCCGGCCGAACTGACCCACATTCCAGACCAATAATCGCTCTTTTCTCGTCGGCGATTGGCTAAAATACCGCTTTCAACGCAATCGCCACCAGACGGCCACCATGCTCGCGTGAATGCCGCCGGCATGCGCCTCCGCTGGCCGCTCATGCCACGCCGGCCCCAGCTCGACGACCTTTACGACGCCTCCCAATCGCCAGCCCTCGCTCCCTGCTCCCCATTGCGGTCTCGTTCTCCTCTCGCCTCTCGCTCACTCTCAAATCCGCGTCGTCCGAAAATCGCTTCTTCCAGAAGCTGTGCCCGAAAATCGCTTCTTTGAAAAAGCTCTGGACTAATCGGCGCACCCCATGGCCGCGTCTCCCGTCTACGTGTCCATTTCCGATCCGGCAGTGTCCAGAGCACCCGACCCCACCACCAGCACTCCCGACACCATGTACGGCTCACTGGCCGCCTTCGACACCCCTGCGGCCGTCCCGGACGTGCGCAAGCAGGACATTGCGGCCGACGTGGCGGCGCTGCGCGAGAGCTTCGCGACGGGCGCGACCAAGCAGCTGGCGACGCGGCGCGCGCTGCTGCGGCAGGTGCAGCGCGTGGTGACGGACGGCGCGCCGCTGCTGAGCGAGGCCATATGGCGCGACATGCACAAGCACCCGGGCGAGGCGTTCGCGATGGAGCTCGCGCTGGCGCAGGGCGAGGTGCAGGAGCACCTGGACTACCTCGAGGACTGGACGCGGCCCGAGCGGCGGAGCACCAACGTCGTCAACCTGCCGGGCACGTCGTACATCGTCCGCGAGCCGCTGGGCGTCGTGTGCGTCATCGGCACGTGGAACTACCCGGTGCAGCTGCTGCTCGTGCCGCTCATTGCCGCGCTCACGGCCGGCAACTGCGTGCTGCTACGCCTGCCGGGTGAGGACACGAGCATGCACACGAACAACGCGCTCATCTCGCTGCTGGACAAGTTCGTGGACCGCCGCTACGTGCGCTACGTCTACGGCGGCGTGGACGAGACCAAGGCCATGCTGCGCGAGCGCTTCGACCTCATCTTCGCCACGGGCAGCAGCTTCCTCGGCAAGATCGTCGCGCGCGCGGCCGCCGAATATTTGACGCCGACGGTGCTCGAGCTTGGCGGCAAGTCACCCGCGATCGTCGACGACTCGGCCGACCTGGCGCTCGCGGCCAAGCGGCTCGCCTGGGGAGCGTTCATCAACTCCGGGCAGACGTGCGTGCGGCCGGATTACATCCTCGTGGACGAGCGCGTGGGCGACCGCCTGGTGGAGAAGCTGCAGGCCGAGATCCAGAACATGTTCGGCCGCGAGCCCAAGGACTCGGACAGCTACGCGCGCATCGTGAACGCGCGCATGTTCGCGCGGCTTGACGCGATCGTGCAGAAGGACAAGGCGTTCGCGGTCTGCGGCGGCGAGACGGACGAGAAGCAGCGGTACGTGGCGCCCACGGTGCTCAACTTCAAGACGGACGCCGAGCAGTTCCACGCGTCCGCGGCCATGGCGGACGAGATCTTCGGCCCCGTGCTGCCGATCCGGTACTACCCGGCGGGCGACCTTGGCGCGGCCATCAAGTTCATCGTCTCGAACGAGAAGCCGCTGGCGCTCTACCACTTCAGCTCCAAGAGCGCGCTCAAGGAGCGCGTGGTGCGCGAGACGTCGTCCGGCAGCATGATGCTGAACGACTGCCTCATCCAGCTGTCGAACGCCGACGTGCCGTTCGGTGGCGTGGGCAACTCGGGCATGGGCAGCTACCACGGCCGCCACGGCGTCGAGGCTTTCTCGCACAAGAAGACGGTCATCTATAAGAACGGACTGCTGGACCTCCCGGCGCGCTACCCGCCGTACACGTCGGGCAAGCTGCGGATGCTCAAGCTCGCGCTCTACCCGTTCACGCGCTGGCACTGGCGCCTGCTCAAGGCGCTGCCCGTGGTCGTCATCATCGCCATCGTCGCCGCCGTCGTCAAGGCGTCCGTCTAATGGAGAAAGAGAGAGAGAAGAGTCCCTATTGATATCAAGCGTGAGGAGGGGAGGACACGCGCCGTGTTGATCCGACCGAGCAACGCGGCGCAATAGCAAAATGCGTCTACATGAAGTCGTCGTAGTCGTCGTAGCCGTACTCGTCCTCGTTGTCGAAGTTCTTGCCGCCGGCGCCGCCCGCGGCCGGCCGCTCGACGTTGGCGTAGCCCTGCTTGCCCGTCTGCTTCTTCTTCTTGCTCTTGGGCTTGGCGGCCGCGATCTTCTCGTTCTTGATCACGTTGATGACGGTCGTCAGGTCCTTCATGTCGTCCGCCGTCAGGTTGATCGAGCCCTTCGTCAGGATGACCTTGATGCACTCGAGCGCGTACTTGGAGTTGGAAGTCGCCAGCCGGCTCGCCACCGTGTCGCCCAGCTTCTCATGGTCCGCCAGCGACAGCAGGCGCAGGCCGCTGATGGCCACCTCGACGTCGCCCGTGGCGGCCGCAGCCGGCTTTGGCGCGCTCGCGAACGCGTCGATGGCCAGCTCGAAGTCGGCCTCCTCGATCGATCGCTTCTCCCGGGCTCTGCGCTCCTCGTCCGTCTCGTTGGCCTGCGCGGCCAGGCGTGCCTTGGTGAGCGCGATCTCCATCCGCTGCTTCTCCTCCTGCTCCTTGAGCTTCATCTTCTTGAGCTGCTTGGGCTTGAGCGGGCCCTTGGGGGCGTTGCTCGCGGCAGCCGCGGGCGTCGGCGCCACCTCCTCCTCCTCCTCCTCCTCGTCCTCCCAGCTCGCCACTACGGGCGTCTGCTCCACCACCCTGCCCAAGCAGAAGACCCACAAGACGTCAGCACTATCGTATATTACAGGCACAGCAGACGCGTGGACCGACGTACGAGGGCACTTCAAACTCATCATCGTCTGTTCCACACACATGGGTACGAGGCATTCGCGGCATACGTCAGCCACCTCCATCGCCATATAACAGCGCCAGCGCAGGCAAAACCACCAAATAAACGCAGGGTACAGGCGCAGACGCACCCCAGGAGTCCATCGCGCGTGGGTTTACTCGCGGGGCGTGCGCGGAGGCGGCGAAAGTCGCGGGGGAGAGGCCGGCGGCGCGCTTCCTTCTCAATTGCTGACTGACGGTGGGGCGGGCGGAAGAGCTGTCCATTGGCGGCGGAGGTGGTCGCACTCGTACCATTTCAAGCGGTACTATTCTCCCATTCGAACCGTTTTTATGGTTCTTTTGAATAAGGTTCCTTCAAATAAACTAGGCTGAATCCTAATTATAATCGTGAAATCCACGCTATTCAAGGACCAAACTAGGATCGCTTACCCACCACAGGCCGACCGAAAAGTGCAACACCTCGCGGGTTTCCCCTGGCGAGAAAGGCCATCAAGCAGCGGAGACGATGGCGACGCGCGTGATGGTGGCGATGCCGCACCGGCGCGCGGTCCCCGCGGCGCTCAAGAGCTCGAGGGTCGTCGGGTGCGTGTCTACTTGCTCTGGTGTCTGCGTGGCGGCCTTCCGTGTCGATTTTGGACCACTAGATCCTCCGATATCCATGGTGGTCACGCTTGTGCTAACGCTAGTGGTTGTTATGGGTGTCAAACGCAGCCGGCGCTTCGCCTCGTCGACGAGCGGAGTGCCGAAAGAGGAAGCGGTGCCGACTGGCGGGTTCTTCTCGCGAGACTGGAAGATCCCGGCCGCGTTGGGCTTCTCGGTCATCGGCTTTCTGCAGTGGCACCACCTGAACAACCCGACGGACGAGGAACGCAAGGCGCACCCGGCGCCGGCGCTGCGCCGCCTGCCGGGCCACAAGACGGCGTTCGAGGAGACGATGGCCACCGAGCGCCAGCTGCAGTCGCTCAAGCTCTTCCCCTACCGCGCGGCTTCCCGTCTGTGGGGAGAAGTGCACGACAAGGAGCTGTGCGTGCCCTCGGCTTGGTGCTGCCATCGGTTGCCAGGACACCTACTTACTCCAGGCATACTGGGTGTGCGTGTATAGGCCGGCGTGGCTTCGTGAACCCGTGTACAAGGCGTGGACGGCGGTGTTCGACTGCAAGCTGGACGAGATGAGGTGGGCTCTCCAGCTCGGACAGCTCGGACTCGCTTCGTGCTCTGACGCTTACTCTCGTCGTTAGGTATCCCCTCGAGACGTATGCGAACCTTGGCGAGTTCTTTTCGCGGCCGCTCAAGGATGGAGCACGCGTGTTCGATTCCGACCCGCGGCACATTGCCAGCCCAGTGGACGGCACCGTTGCTTCCATCGGCGTAGTGGACAGCTCGTCGGGTGTTCCGACGCTGGAGCAGATCAAGGGCGCTCGCTACCGCTTGGACGAGTTCTTGGGCGGCGTCCCATCGTTCTTCACGTCCGCTCGCGACGAGGAGAAGCAGGGCAAGAAGATGTACCATTGTGTGCTGTACCTTGCCCCGGGCGACTACCACCGCATCCATGCTCCTGTCGACTGGAGCGTCTCGGAGCGCCGACACTTCCCAGGCAACCTGTTTCCCGTCAACAAGATTGCCGCTCGACTCATCCCGAGCCTTTTTGTCGAGAACGAGCGCGTTGCTCTGCTTGGCGAGTGGGAGCACGGCTTCTTCTCGCTGACCGCTGTCGGAGCAACGAACGTTGGGTCGATTGTATTGTCGCGCGAGCCCGAGTTCCGCTCAAACACGAAGGAGCAAGACCCTCTTGTGGGCCAGTGCATTCCTAAGGTGTACGCTGGTTCTCCGGAGTCTGCTCGCGGCGAAGAGATGGCGCAGTTCAAGGTGAGGCAATGCGTCATCGAAAGGTTCTTGTGTGGCTTAATTGCTGACCTAGGCGTCGTATCTTTCAGCTGGGCTCGACTGTTGTGCTCGTGTTTGAAGCGCCTGAGAACTTCCAGTTCACTATCAAGCCGGGTGACAAGGTAATTGACTGGTTGTGCACTGCTGAGCTGGCATGGCGAGTGCTGACGAGCGTGTTGTTGTGACAACGCCCAGTTGATCCTCGGGAGAAGCATCGGAAACATCGCGTAGACGGGTGCACTGTAATCCGTGGGGAAATACCAGTTCGCTTCGCTAGCGGGCGAGCCTGAACACAAGTGATGTGTGCTTGTTGCTGTCATGCGAGTGTGCGTCCACGCGTGAGCGGGGATGACGCACTTCCAGGAACAAGGGTGAACCATGCCAACATGCGGTGGTTGGCAAATGAGTATATGGCAGGCGAATGACGCAGGCGTCCAGCGAGGAATATCCATGCGTTCAAAGCAAAGCGACGGTGGATCGAGCAACCGCAGCGACCCGGGTGACACTGCTCTACTTTTGAACCTGCTTCGCGTCACAAGTCTCCGCGATAGCCACATCCAACGCTGCGTCATCGGTTCCCATTGGCACGGGCGATGGCACGCTGGGCTGAGACGTCTTGCTGGTTGGGTGTGCGGACTCGTCAAGATGCACGTCGTTGGGGCGAACGACGCTACTGGTGCCTGCATTGGCGGTCTGCTTCTCGTTCAGTGTCTTGCCTGACATCCGATATACAAGCCGACCAACGAAGCACAGCAGCAGGGCCTTGCCAAGATCGACGAGCTGGTCCTTCCACCAGGACGCGAGCAGCACCGTGCTGATTGCCTTGAGGCGCCGGCTCATGTAGCTCTCGTCGTTGTTGAACTGCTCCTTGGAGATACTGGAGGCGTAGAACCAGCCAAAGGCGGCCAGCGCGACTGCGACGAGGAGAGAGAGGAGGATTAAAAGGCCTTGCTGCGTCGAGCCTCTCTTCGCCGACCGAACCGCGACACCCATGGCAATGGCGAAGACCTCGGTCAGAATCACGGTGGTCGCCTCTGCGCCAGTGGTGTAGGACACGTCGCCGCTCTCGCAGATGAAGCTCTGCGTCGACGTCAGCGAGTCCGTCACCGACACGGAGGAGCTGAACATGCAACTATAGGAGCTGCAGCCGCTTTGGCCATAGCAAGAGCAGTCGTCGTTGCATCCGATGGACGTGCCGTTGCAGTACGTGTCGCAAATACACGTGCTGCATGCTTTCACCGTGTGCGTCGACGAGCACGACTCGTTGTTGAAGACGACCGTGCCGAGCATGAACGCAAGAGACAGCGTGATGACGAGCTCCGTCATGATCTTGAGGAACGCCTGGTACTTGGAGTGGCGGTTCTTCTTCTCTGGCGAGCTCTTGAACATGCGTATCAGTGGGAGGAGCAGCCCCGCCCACTTGTTCAGGTCGCCAAACATGTCGATCAGCGCGTCAATGGAGTCGTTCTCGGGCTTGATGCTGGTGGCGATCGGCTGCAACACAAACTTCTTGAGCCATCCCTTGACGTTGTCGAACAGTTCGTCCTTGGACACGGCGTCGCACACCACGAAGCCTCTAACTGTTGTCGAAGCATCCGCTTTCGGGCTAGTGCGCCAGTGTTTGACGCCACGGGTAAGCCCGGCGAGCAGCAGTGCAACCACGAGATAAACGACCCAGATGACGGCGTAGTGCTTCGAGTTCAGGCTAGGGGCGTTGAGAGAGCTGCCGTCTTGATTGTCGCTGATCGAGTCTTGGCAAGTCTTGTCTGAAGTCGTGCACTTCAATTCGATCTGCCCGTTCGTCTCCACGCACGAAAAACAGGAGCAGCCGATGGTGTCGAAGGCCGAGAGAGCATTGTCACAAGATGACAGGGAGAGACCGTATGAGCTCACGCAAGAAGAGGCATCAGCTCCATTTGTCCCCCACAGTAAAGCGATTGCCGAGATGAGACCGACTGCGGCACCGCTGCCGAGTCGCATCTTGCTTCACTGGCGGGGTTGCTCCGGAGGGAGCGAAAGAAGGAGGCGGAGGTGTTGACTGTTGCTACTGGCGGTGAAAAGCCGAATGCCACTATGGACCAAGGCGCCGAGCTTCCCTGCACGGGTCTGTTGCAGCGGTTGCACCTTGATGAAAAATTACCAAGACAACTGCGCCGCGACTGCCATTTCTGCAAGTCGCCCAGTGAAAAGCCGCTCACACGACCAATCTCATCGCTGTGCTTCATCGTTTCAAATGCAAGCAGCTCGCGGACTGTTGACGCAAAAGTCGCAGAAACTGACGGGTTGGATGTCCTTGCCGCCAAATGCCAACCACATGCAATCCGACCGTTTCCTCTGCCCAGCAGAGGAGAATGCGACCGCGGTGCCTGCAATAACTCTGTCTGACCTGTCGGTCACCAACTCCTTTCGTTCTCCTGTTACAGTCGTGGCGAGACCAACGCCCAAATGCGAATTGAACCGACGTGGAGCTGGCTGTTGGCGTCCAAACCTGTCCAAGTTGAAGTGGGTGTCTGACTCATACGACTCAGAACTCATTCTCAGACCCCTTCACCTGAGTTCGCCGCTGGGTGACTGACCGAGAAACAAGCGAAACCGCAGTGAAGATGAAGGAGATCAAGGTGGAGGAAGGCCCTGCGTCTGCGCGTCCCCGTGCGGTTCTCACGCTCCGTGTCTCCGTATGCGCAGGCCTACCAGGAGCCGGCGAGCGTGGCGGACTTTGTGGCTGAGGTGGGCGTGGATCCGGCCACGGGGCTGGACCGCGCGGCCGCCATGACGCGGCGCGACTTGTACGGCTCGAACCGCGTGACGCCGCCCATCAGCTGCCCCTCGTGGGTCTGCTGCCTGCTGCCGTGTCTGCTGCGCACGTCGTCCATGCGCGCGTTCACCGCCGCGTTGCCGCGCGAGTCGACAGTGCGGCGCCGCGTCGCGGGGCCCGAGGCCAAGGCACTCACCCGGCGCATGCGCATGGACGCCATGAGCCTCGTGTACGGCGACGTGGTGGAGCTCGCGGCCGGAGACGTCGTGGGCGCCGACCTGCGCGTCATCGAGTGCTCGGACGACTGCGTCGTGGATCAGTCGGTGCTGACGGGCGAGGACGGCGGCGAGGAGGACGAGGAGCAGGGCCAGCGCGGCCGCAAGCGCGTGACGAGCGCCTCGCCGCCGGCGCACGACCGCGAGGACCCCGTGGCGAGCGGCAACATCCTGCTCATGGCGACTGAGGTGGTCCAGGGCTCGGCCGTCGGAGTGGTCGTCGCCACGGGAGACCACACGGTCTGGGGCGCCATGGTCACGCAGCACCAGTGGCCGCTGCCGGCGGGTGCCGCGCGGCGACCGCGGCCGGAGGAGCGCGAGCTGATTGTGTGAGCGAGCGACCAGAGTTTTGGCAAGCGTCCAACTCGTCTAGCGGTCTATTTGTCAGCCAATGCCGAGCGATCCCATCTGGCTGTACGCTACTCATCAGCCGAGTGAATACACGGGCTGAGGTCATGCGCGTTGAACGCAGCACTCTTCTGTCTTGGCGTGCGTGCATCCGAATAGCGGCGGCTGGTTGATCGGTTGACGCTTACCGACGACGAGGACCAGCTCCTCCGCCGGCGGCGCCGCCAGCAGGAGCGCCACCAGCCGCGGGCGCGTCGCCACCGCCCAGGAAGCTCATGACGACGATCGGGAGGATGACATACCACTGCGGACAAGTCACGAAACGGGAATTAACACGAGCTGCATGACCTGATGCAGAGCGTCAAAGCACCGCGACGTACGTATCGGCGCAAGAACGATTGCGAGTCCTCGGCGGGCGGCTCCTCCTCGTCGCTCTTGACGGGCTTGACGCCCTGCGGCGCGCGGTCGCGACGCACCACGACGTTCTTCGGCGGGCTGCAATGGTGCCATGGACACAGCGCGTGGTCAGTCTAGTGGAGACTTGCCGCAGCTATTGCGTGCCGACGCGAGCATACTTAGGCCCATCCTGCGCCTTGAGGGCGGTGCCGTACGGCGCGAGCTTGGCGTTGCTCAAGCCGCGCTGCTCCACCAACAAGCGGCCCGACGTGACGGCAGTTAGCACCTTTAAGACAGCTTGACAGCGGTGGCAGAGCCATAGGGACGCACCTTTTGGTACTCGGCGCACGCGGCGGGCGTGATGGAGGGCGTCATGAAGTCGATCGCCAGCAGCTTGCCGTCGTCCGTCAGGTGGAACGTAAAGTCCTCGCGCAGCTTGGTCGCGGCCAGCATGCACTGCATCATCCCCACCCGGTCCCATTAGCCACCGCAGCACATGGACGCCGTTCGAGACGCGCACCTACCATTGGGATGGACGTCATGACGTAGGGCGACGCCGGGTCCTCCGGGTCGGCTTTGGCGCGCACCGTGTACAGCTCGTTCGACCGCAGCATCTCCTACAAGACCGAGGCATTAACGCCACACCTGAGCCACCTGGTTCTCCGCTATGCCCATAAAGAGAGAGAGAGCGACGCGCGGTTGTACCTCGAGCTGCTCCACCTCGTCGCCCGAGAGCGAGGGCACGGCCGAGAAGGAGACCTTGGGCTTGGGCGACGCCGCGCCAACGACGATCTCCACGCGGCCGCGCGGCGAGAAGGCGCCGCCGCCCAGCGCGTGCTCGAGCTCCAGCTCGATTCGCGTCTCGGCTTCCGCGGCGCGCACACCGTCGGCCCCGAACTCGTCGCCGAACTCCTCCTGGAACCTGCGCAAAAGGTCGCGTTTGGCGGCGTCCCCAGCGTCAGAGGTCGCCCCAAAGCGACTGGGAAGCGCGGTAGACGCGACGTACTCGGCGTTCTCCACCTCGCGCGGGTCAGCGGCCGCCAGGGCGACCAGCAGCACCGCCAGCAGCAGCGCGAGCAGCGGCAGCGTCTTGAGCATCGTGGCGACCCTCCTCTGACAGCAAACGCCAGTCGAAAATGCGTGTCCGCCAGGTCAAACGTGGCGAAAGCCCCCTTCTGGTGTGGTTCACCATAAAACCTCCCACTTCGCGAAAAATAACCTTGATGCTTCAAAAGCAACTCTTTCGGCCCGACCCTCCAAGATCCCATTTTGGAGCCGATCAGGTTGTATGGGCGGGCAGGACGCTGCTCTCGCTGGGCCACAAGTGCTGGGGCTTGCTTCCGCTCCGTCGCCCGCCGCTGCCGTAACCTCGGCAGGCACGTCTGGAGCAGCTGGTGACGGGGAGAGAGATGCGGCCGCCAGCGCCGGCAATGGAGCGGCGCAGGCGATGGAGTACACGGCCGAGATCGCCAAGACGGACAAGGGGCTCGGGATCTACTTTGCGCGACGTGCGGTCGACGGTGGCTGCGACGTGCTGGCCGTCGACGGATTCGTGGAGGGCGTTCGCGACTGCGACAGCGCCGACGCCGACCCGGCGGGAGGTTCTGGCGACGGCCTCGCGCGTCTGGCCGTCGGTGACGTCCTCACTCAGGTCAACGGCGTCGACTGCTCGCGACTCGACGTGGCCGACACCGTCGCGCTGCTGCGCGCCGCGCCGCTAGGGATGAACACGCTCCGCTTCAGACGACCAGCCGCTGAAGCAGACCCAGCGACCGCAAGTCTGGATGAAGAGACCGACAAGGCGGAGGGCGGCGGGTCGCTCGCCGGCAGCTTCATCGGCGCGCTGCGCAAGGTCAAGTCCCGGATCCGGACCGAGATGGACGAGGACGCGCGGCGCGAGCAGGAGGAGCGCGAGCGGTTCGAGAAGCAGTGGCTGGCCGAGTTCGACCGGTTCAAGGCCACCCACCAGCGCAAGTGGGAGACCTGCACGTACTCGGCCGACGAGTTCTGCGGACACGTGTACAGCGGCAGCGACGCGCAGCAGCGGGCGACCCTCGAGGAGGAGTACCCGACGCTGATGGAGGCGTGGAAGGAGTGCCGGGACGTGCCCAGCGTGCTCCCACAGTGGCCGCCGGCCAAGGCGGCGATCGAGGCACCGGTGGAGTTCGCGACGGTGGGCGATAGCTCGGAGGCTCCGCGCCTCGTCCGTCACATCGAGTGCTCCCCGGCGCTTCGAGAGGCGCTCGAGTTCCTTCGTCACGAGTTCATGTGGCGCGCCTGCCACGTCGATGCACTAGCCCAGCGGCTCGAGGCGCTCGGCGTGCGCTCGTGCGCGCAGCTCCTGGACGTCATGGACGCCGGCGCGCGCAGCTGCCTGTTCGAGCGCCGGCTGCAGTCGCCTGAGCTCCCGCGGCTGACCAAGTCGCTCTGTCGCGCGCTGAGGAGCCGCGCGGCGCAGGCCGCGGCCGACAGGAGCGAGGCCGCGGGCTCGGAGAAGTGGCGGCAGGTGCTGGCCGAGGGGCTGGCGGCAAGTTGAAGCGTCGTGAGAGTCCTTGTTCGAATAATCACCGGCGAGGACTCGTACTTCCACTTGGCAACGGGGAACCGTCCGCTCTCGAAGCAGGTCCAAGCAACCAAGGCGGCTGCAGAGACCGTGACTCCACCGCCGGCGCCTACGCCGCTCACAGTCGAAGTCGACGGAGTCGCATGTCGGTGAGCAGCGACACCCCGCACCCGATCTTCTCGGAGGCGGACGAGGAGGAGGGAGGCGCTGGTAGGTGGCGGCCTGGTTCGCATCCTTCCTCATTGGGTTCGCGTACGAAACAAAACACGTCTCCGTATCCTGAGCCTGACGCTGTCGTGGCTGGAGACGGACAAGGACGTCCTGCGCTCTTGTGCAGCCAACTGGGCGATACATGCTGGCTTACCCGTTCCTCTGGCAGTGTGAACGAGCACGTCGTCCAGTGCGAGCCGCGGAGGCTGGAGCTGTGGATCGATTCAAGCTCTGCACACTTGGCTTCACTGTCATCATGAGCATCCAACTATTTTCAGCCAATCAATCGCTTGAACTCTATTTTTTAATCCAATCATCAACGTGTAACTCTGGAGGGGGATACGTATAACGTTTCAGAGACTCTGTCATGTTTGATGTTTTGAATATTCGCGCGCCTCATACCGCCGCGTCAAAGCGCCGACCGGCGTCGATCCGACCTGTTGACGGCTTCCCCCCGCGGCCGACAGACGCGCGCAGTGGCCGCGAGATGCTACTGGCAGACAAGGAGAACGAGCTGGCGGCCTCGCCGGTGGCGGCAGCGGCGCCCGCGCAGGTTGCGGCGGCGCGCGAGCCGCAGTCCAAGAAACCGAGCAAGGAGGAGATCGCGCGCGCCATCCGGCTGCGCAACTCTGGCGGCCGCTACAGCGAGCTCACGCCCGCGGACGTGGACATCGCGCGCAAGCTCAGCTACAGCGCGGCGCTCGAGAGCGAGCCGGACCCGGCCCACAAAGTCCAGGCGCGTCATTTGTCCTAGTAGTAGTGTCAATGCCGCCATCTAACGCCCGTTCTTCCAAGCAGATTGTGATCCGCATCCGGCCGCTGGAGGAGACGCAAAGCGACGCGGACAGACGCAGCAGCACCAGCGGCGGCGAGTGCTTCCGCGTGCTGTCGGACGCGTCGATGCTTGCGCAGCCACCCAAGACGTCGCAGGCGTACCGGTCCACGGGCACGGCCACGGCCTTCCGCTTCTCGCGCATCTTCCGGCCGTCGACGCAGCAGGAGGAGCTCTTCCAGGAGACCACGCAGCCCGTGCTGGCCGCCGCCTTGGACGGCAAGAGCGGCCTCGTCTTCGCCTACGGCGTCACCAACTCGGGAAAAACGTACACCATCACGGGCACGGACGCCGAGCCGGGCGTGCTGCCGCGCGCGCTGCGCTACATTGCGCGCGAGCTGGAGCGGAGGAAGGCCAGGAGCGCAAGCAAGGATGCGCAGCCGATCGCCAAGGTCACGGCCTCGTACCTCGAGATCTACAATGAGAACGTGTACGACCTCATCCCGCCGACCCACCGCAAGCGGCACCCGCTCCGGCTGCAGGACTGCGACGGCAAGATCCAAGTCAAGGGCACGACGGAGCGAGAGATATCATCCTTGGCCGAGGGCGAGGAGATCCTCGCCATGGGCAAGAAGAACAAACAGGTGCGCGATTGGTATGAAGAGGGCGATGGAAGCGATCGGAGATGTGGCTAACGATCCGTGCCTCTGTCCGAGCAGGTGGCCGAGACCAAGAGCAACTCGGACTCGAGCCGCAGCCACTGCGTGTTCACTTTCCACTTCTACCAGCAGACGCGCGGCCGGCTGAGCGTCCGAAGCAAGGTGAGCGCTCCCTCTCCATCCGCTCTGTCCAGCTCGTGCTCTAACCCGACTACTCGACGCCTGTGCAGGTCTCGATCGTCGACCTCGCAGGGTCGGAGCGCAGCGCCAAGACCGGCGCCAAGGGCCTGCGCATCCAGGAGGCGAGTAAGATCAACGGCTCACTGATGAACCTGATGCGGTGCCTTGAGACGTTGCGGTGGAACCAGCAGCACCCGCCCAACCTGCAGAAGATGGTGCCGTTCCGCGAGTCCAAGCTCACCCGAGTACGTCTTGCAACCCGTCTCTGAACCCCGAGAGTTGCAACGTTCATCTAACCGCATGCGTTGGTTGCGCCAACTGGCAGATCTTCCAGGAGAACCTGATTGGCCGCAAGCACGGCCCGCTGGTGATGATCGTTGCTGTCAACCCGTCGGGACACGAGTTCGACGAGACGCTGCGCACGCTCAAGTACAGCGCAGTCGCTCGAGAGCTCGTCCACGTGCGCTCGCGCTCGTCGCTGTCTCGGAAATCCATCCAGCCCGCCACCTACGACCAGAATGGACGCCTGCGGAAGCGCAAGCGCACGTCTATCGCCGAGTCGGAGGCGAGCGAGTTGCCGCCGCCGCCTGCTCCATCGTCATCAGTAAGCCGTCAACGCGCTGCGGCGACGTTCTCGTCAGCCGACCCAAAGAACTCGTCAGCGCGAAGACCACCGACGAACGCGTCAGCCAGTCACACACCAGCGAGCAAAGTGGAGACGAACAGCGTGGCGACGTCTCCAATGGAGTCACAGCGGTCATTCGAAGAGCGAGAACTCCGATGGGTACGTCTCGCGGATGCTCAAAGCTGCAGATTGGTCCATCAGACTTACGTGCGTCTTGATGGTGCAACTCGGCAGGCCAAGATGGAGCTCGAGAACGAGGAGTTGCGCCTGCAGCTATCACAGCTGAACGCGGAGAAGCTGCAGCTGGAGGTGCAGATCCGCGCCGAGATCGGCAACGAGATGCGCGACCAGCTGCAGCAGATCCGAACGCACTACCAGAACATGGCGGCGCGGCAGCACCGACAGCCGGAGGACCTCCCCTCGGCGCGGAAAAAGCGCGAGCGGCAGCACGCCGAGGAGATCGACGAGCTGCGCTCGACCGTCAAGGAGCTGCGCGAGAAGCTCGCCGAGTGCGAGGACGAGATGCGGCGGATGGAGAAGCGCCACAAGAGCGAGCTGGGGCAGGCGCGCGGCTCGTAGAGTGCTCGAAGCGACTGTGGGGGCGTAGCGCCGTGCTGTAAGAAGTATTAATGCTGCTGACACGTGCAATGCGTCGAACCGTGTAGCTATCGCCTGGTCGAAGCCCGAGTTCACCCGGCAGTGGCTTGTACATCACCTTCCACCTCCTGACAGCTGACGCTGCCCTCCTTGGCCTCGAACTCGCGCACGTGGTCGAGATACTCAACGGCGAAGTCGTTGGCCCATGACTTGAGGCGCAGGTGGCCCTCGTAGAAGGCGCAGTGACTGCCCGTGCCTGTCTCGACCAGCATGCTGATCGGATTTTCGAGAAATGCAGCGTGGGGAATCGTCTCGCGGGTGCAGATGGGGTCGTCCAGCGCGTTTAGACACAGCAGAGGGCGTTTGAGGTTCTCCACGTCGCGCATCGGGTTGTTTCTCGCCCAGTAGGACTCGAGGTCCTCGTAGCCGTGCATGGCCATGAAAACGTGCTCGTCGAACTGCTCGATGCTCGTCGCCTTGAGCGCCTGCTTGATGTCGACCACGTCTCTCAGCTGTTCCTCGTGACGGAGCAAGAACTGTTTGAGGCTGAACGTCATCAAGTAGTTGTACCATGGGTGGATCTTGCCGCGGCAGAAGAGCTCGAACGCGTTGTAGCCAGGCGAGATGAGGACGCCGGCACGCAGACGAGAAGCATCGCCCGTCTCGCCCAAGTACGAGCACAGCAAACTCGAGCCGGCCGAAAAACCGACACCGTACAGCGGTGCACCAGGTAACTTGCTCTGGACGCGATCCAGCGCCTCGTTCAGGTCGCGCACGCAGCCGAACTCCTGCAGCTTGGGTGTCGTGAGCCGC
>JAADYH010000452.1:0-20654 GCA_023338125.1 Phytopythium aichiense | reverse complement strand
GAGAGCTCCAAGGTCGAGCGCAAGAAGCTCATCCAGATGCTCGAGCTCAACCGCACCACGGCCGACGCGTTCGTGGGCTGCACGCTGCTCAAGCTGCACCACGCGCGCTTCCAGAACCTGCGCGCTAAGTACGCCGTGCGCAAGGTCGAGTCCAGGAACACGGCGCGGTTCTCCGGTGGGCGCCATCGCACTGGGTCCAACAGCTCGCTCACGCGTCCGGAGAAAATGCACTTGTTCGCGTCGATCATCGAGTCGGACGTCGCCAGCTGCCTGAACGACGTGCCGTTCCTGGAGATCGTCGAGGCCTCGCGACTACTGACCCTGTCCAACATGTGCTCCTACCTGTTCGTCCACCACGGAGAGAAGCTCTGCGTCGAGGGTGAGTACGGCGACAGGTTCTTCATCTGCGTCCATGGGTCGCTTGAGGTGTCGGTGAACGTCGCCGTCCACGCTGCGCGAGCCGCCTTCACCACTCCAGCGACTGGGAACGGAGAGCCGACATTCGTCACCTCTCTTCAGCCGCCCGCGAAGATGGTCAAAGCGCTCAAGAGACTCGCCGCTGGTGCGTACTTTGGAGAGATCTCGCTGCTGCTCAGGATCCCGCGCGTCTGTAGTGTCACGGCGCTCGAAGACTCGCTGCTGATCTACATCGACCGCACGAGCTTCTGCAACTTCCTCAAGGTCGTGCCCGAGGCGTCCGCGGTCCTGATGGAACACGTGCGCTTTAACTTCCTCGATATGTTGATCAAGCAGGGCAGTGCCTTGCTGAACGCGATCCCGCCTCTCAAGCTGGAGGAGCTGAGCCTCATCAGCGAGTTGGTCGAATTCGAGACGAACGCGTCGGTCATTGGACTGCATGACAAGCAATCGGCGTTCTTCATCGTGCTGACCGGGAGCGTTGAGCTGACGTATCAAGTGAGCGACGACTCCCAACCAGAGATCATCCACGCCAACCCTGGTGGATATTTCGGACAGGAGGCGATCATGCTGTCCATGCCTTCTCCCTTCTCCGCTCGCTGCACCAAACACTGCATGCTGCTCAAGCTCAACGCGGACACCTTCATGCGCTTCTTTGGCGAGCTGCCAGAGGTGTATTCCGAGTTCTGCATCCGCTGTCTGCAGCACAAGGCGAATCCGGAGCACGTGCTCCAGCACTACGAAGCCAACAGGCTGTGGTCGGCGGACTGCGTCGGGCGAAGACGATACAACGAGGTGGCTCTGTTTGAGCACATTGAGAACTACCGATGGGAATCGGACCGGACAGAAGACAACATGCACGAGCGCTCGCTGGTCATCTTCATCACGTTCATGTCCGAGGGGGCGTCGATGCCGGTGGTCTTGTCCATCGATACGGTTGCTGCTGTCGAGGCCGACATTGAGTCTTCCGAGGTCGGGTTTGATACGTTTGCAGCCGTGCGAGAGGAGGTGCTGGCGAACATGGACGACGAGGCGTTCGAAACGTTCAAGCACTCGCCGACCTTTACCGAGTTCCTAGCCTCGCTCCACTGCCCGCAGACGGTGACCAAGTCGCTGACAGAGGAGCAGCGAGGCATGCTCAACATGAGCGGGAAACGCGGGCGAGGGAAGCTGTCGGTTGAGGATTTCGATCCGGTGTCGACGATGCCCAAGCGAGCGTTCGGCACGTTCAGCGATAAACCGCCGCGAAGCATCGCGGTCGCTGGCGGGACGAACGCTGGTGGCAACATGTTGGCGAAGCTGGAGCGGAAGATGACCGTGCGGCATAACGCCATCGCGGAGCAGGCCGCGGAGCAGCGCTCACGGAGGAAACTGCGGCTCGACAAGAGCCACCGCGTGATGTCCAAGTCCTTCCTATTCTAGAGCTGGACAGACAGTCACAGACAGTTGAGCAAGCAGAAGCAACTCGCGAGATCGCATGCTCTGCGTTCGTCATGTTGAGGCAATAACTCATGTCTTCCCAGATGGCTGAAGCGCTTGGCAGCTACTCAAGTATCATGCTACACGACGCGGTCGGTCATGGTCTCATCCTGTGCCGCGACGGCGTTCATCGCGCTCGACCCACGCTCTCCGTCTTCGCCCGCGTGAGTCATAGCAGCAGCTTCAGTCCTTTGTGTCGCTGCTCCCGTCGAGGCTTGCTCCACGTGCCAGATCTCGACCCAGGATGTGCGGCGGTACCATTTGCGCACGAGCCGCCACTCGACGCCTCGGCCGGCGAAGTTGGACTGTGCGTTGATGCGCCGCAGCTGCAGCTGCACGCGGCTCTCGGCCTCCTGCACCTGACTCGTGGCGCAGTAGAACGACAGGCCGAGTGTGCACACGCAGCAGCCGTAGGCGAAGGACGTGCAGGGCAAGCACGGCCAGTGGTCCAGAAGCGCCTCGTTGATCTTGGTCATGGCCTTGGCGAACTCCTCGCGCGTCACGTACGCCTCGAGCGGTGAGTCCACCGGGAAGTCGTCGTCATAGGAACTCGCCAGGCCGTTCACGAACACTTCGCCCACCGGCTGCAGCACCGCGAGCCTCGTGGAAGACGCAGGAAGCGACCGCTTGCTCATGCCCATCGGATTGATCCGAAGTGAGACCGTTGGGTTCTTCACTGAGGCACGAGAAGCGTCGAAAACAATACTGAATGCCTCAATAGTTTATGTATAGTAGCACATTTACACAGGGATCGTGCATACTTTATTGCGATAAAGTATTCCTATCTCGCGTCCTTTCGTGTCCACGTCAACCACGCCAACATGGCAGGAGTTTCTCCACCACCTTTGAACGGCTCCAAGCCCAGAACCCAAGAGGAAGAAGCGTCGACGAGACGGAGGACGTGATGCCGAACGCCCTGGATGCCATCAAGTCGCCTCGGGGCCACCGAGCGGCCGGCGTGGGCGGCGAGAACTCGTCCACGTCGAGCCGCAACTGGTTCCTGCACCGACTGTACCTGCGCGCCGAGTTCAAGGAATGTCTGCGGCTGATCGAGGAGGTCCTGCGGCAGCACCAGGGCCTGAGCGAGTACCCACTGTACGTCAAGGGGATGATCCTGCGGCAGTCAGGCAAGATCCAGGAGTCGCTGCAGCTCTTCCAAGCCGCAACGTGCCTCAACCCGGACAACAAGGAAAACATCAAACAGGTCGGACGGTCGCTCTACCTGCTGGGCAAGCACACGTCTGCGATCGAGGTGTATGAGGAGGTGCTGACCATGGGGCGGCTGGACGACTGGGAGATCTACCACAGCATCGGGCTCTGCCACCTCTACCTCAAGGACTACGAGCAGGCGATCGAGCACTTCCAGCGCGCCAACACCATCAACCGCCACGATGCCACGTTCCTGCAGCTCGGCAAGGTGCACACACTACGCGAGGACTTCAAGGCCGCGATCAATGTGTACCTCGAGGCACTCGAGTTCTCGCCGGAGAACCCGGAAATCCTGACGACGCTCGGGCTGCTGTACCTGCGCATCGGCGAGAACTTCCGCGCGTTCGACTACCTGGGCAACTCCCTCACGCACGACCCGAAGAACCCCAAGACGATCCTGGCAGCAGGGTCGATCATCCAGGACCACGGTGACATGGACGTGGCGCTCGTCAAGTACCGCGTGGCCGCCGTGCAGACGCCCAACTCGGCGCAGCTGTGGAACAACATCGGCATGTGCTTCTTCGGCAAGCAGCGGTACGTCGCGTCGGTCGCATGCCTCAAGCGCGCGCTGTACCTGGACCCGTTCGAGTGGATCACGAGCTACAACCTCGGGCTCGTGCACCTCAACACGGGCCAGTACGCGTCGGCCTTTCACTTCTTCAGCGCCGCCATCAACCTCAAGCCCGACTTTGCCAGCTCGTACATGTACCTGGCCATCACGCTGAGCCGGCTGGACGACTTTGAGAACGCCTGCAGCGCCTTCGACAAGGCCATCGAGATGGACAAGTGCGTGGCAGAGACCAATCGTGCAGCAAGTGCCTTGTTCGTCTACTGACTCGTGTCCGTATGTGTACCCATTTCACATTCAGAGATCACCTGTTCCACCTCAACTACGCCATCACGCTGTTCAACAACGACGAGATGGAGCGCGCCAAGGTGCAGTTCGACCGCTTCGAGGAGCTGTTTGAGGCCCTGGACGATGAGGCCCGCGCGGCCGACCCGGAGGTGCTGGAGCAGCGCCAGACACTGCTCTCCGCTCTCGTCGACTAGTCCACACGATGGGAGATTCCCTTATTCACGGCGTCATTAGGTCACAGACTCCCGTGGATGAAAACAAACTGGACAGAGACGACTGATATGGCCATATGCAATGTGAAATACGTAACCATCCCGTTTATAACACCCAGCAAGAAGAATAAAACCACTCCGTTAAAAAACGTAGCGATTGTAACCACTGCTCGGTGTAATGAGTCCTAAACTAACGTTTAGTAGTACTCCATGTCAGTACCAAACAAAACTAACTCAATTCAGCAGCAAGTAGAAAAACCTATCTAAAATTGTTAACCTCATAATATCCTGGATAGTATGGATGACTTTCTACTTTAATATGTATGTGAAAGCCTTGGGGATTGTTGCTGACCTTCATAATGTGGTATCCCGGTGCAGTTTGTGGAATCAAGTTTTATAAAATGAGTATTTATTCATAGAGAGTCGATTCCTGGAGAATCGATTTGGACCACAAACACAAAATACGGTGGGTTTTGACTGTGTTTTTGCTGATTTTCAAATCACGGTAGAATCACAAGTTCCAAGGATATTCCATGGACATTCGCTACTTTTACAGACGGAGCTCCAGACGGTCGGACAAAGCGCCGAGCGACATGGAACCAGGTGCGTCCCCGGCCGCCGCGCCAGCCTCCCAGCGCGTCCAATTGCGTTCATTACATGCAGAAGCACTGCGAGAGGCTGTCGGCGCCTTCTTGCGGCCTCTCCGGCGGTCGCATCGCCTGTTTCCCCGTCGATTCTGACCGAGATCTCCGGTCTCTGGCGCAACAATCCGATCTCTTTTTGATCGTCGCTCGCAGACTGTCGGTGCACCGGGAGCGAGCAGGAGCGGGCGGCGCGGGCTGAGCTCTTCCGGGAGCTGTGCGTGCGGTTCTTCTACGAGCAGGACGCGTCCGCCAAGCGCGTGCTGGTCTGGTTCGAGTCATGCAAGGTTGACCAGATCAGGTGCGACGGCTTCCTCCCTCCCGCTTGCTAGTGGTCTCCACGGCGTGCTTGTGGCTTACTCGCATCGCCCGCGGCTTGAGTCCGCAGTCTGACCACACAAGACGAAGCGGCAAGCGAGGAGGACGTCGAGTTCGAACGCCAGATCGATGAGTTGGGGCTCGTGAAGTGCGCGCGGCCCGGCCACGACGCCTACTTCTCCGAGACGTGAGTGCTGCCGCTCCAGCTCTTGACTGGTGCCCGACAATCACTGAGTGGACGTGCATACCAGGCTGGATGCGCTCGAGACTGCCAAGAACCAGGTTCGGGCCGCGTATCATGCCTCTGTCGCCCAGCAGACGGTGAGGTGGTTTATCCGGCAGTGGAGCTCTCAGGACCATTCCCGGCTGACAATCCGTGGCGATGATGGTCTCTGCAGTACACGGAGTTCAACACGAAGACCTCGCAGCACCAAAGCACCCACTACGACACAGTTACCGACGAGAGTGGGCAGCCACAACTCCGTCCGCGCTCAATGGACGGATACTCGCGTTCGAGCAAGCAACACTCGCTCATGGCACATCAGATGGAGGATTTCGTGCACGCGTTCGGGAAGAGCGTCGGTTGCCACCCGTTCCTCGCGGGTCTGCGCGCGATGCTGCAGTGGAACCTGGAGAGCTCGACCGTCGTTGCGTGGAATGGTGAGTTCTTGAGGGTTGGAAGGAGCTGAACTGTCATCCCACTAACACTTCTGCATTCTTCCCTGACTGCTGTTAGTGTCGGACGCGGTATTTGTGGAAAGCGGTGGCCCCGAATTCGCGGACGCAGCGCTCAGCTTGCTGGTGGACGCGCTCAACTTTGGTCACTGCCTCACGACGGACCACACCGTACCGCCATCGTCGTCGCTTGTCCACTTCCGCGACTGGCACGTAGACCCGTACATGTCGGATCACGACCTGCGCCACTTGCTGCGCCTCCTGCCATCGCCGAGCCGCCTTGAAGGCCGTCCGACTGGGGAGAAGCGAGCGACGGCGATGCCGCGGGTCAACATCCACGGCCAGATGGATGAGCACGCGCCATTCTTTGAGCGCTGGTGCGTCGTCTTGTGAGCTGTCGCGTTTACCGGTCAGCACTGGTCTATAGAGTACCCGAATGCAAGCTCGCTGCTGTCAAACTCGTGCTTCTTTTGATTCGGACTTTGTGCGCTTCAATGGGAAGGAAGCACATGGAAGGAGTCGAGCGTGGTGTCAACGACCCCGCGCGTTTCCCACTCGCGAATGACCTGTCGTGAGCGAATGTCCGCTTGACGAATGGGCTCCGGCACTCGGAATTGGCAGCACGCTCGGACAATCTCGACGCTGGAGTGCAGTGACACCATGTGCCCAACCGAGACGAACGTCGGGTTGCTCACTCCCGTCGCACCACAGAGCGCTGCTCCCCAGACCTTCAGGCAATCGAGCGGCACAGTAGATCCCGTCAGCTTCGTGTACCTGGAGTAGGCGACGCATTACTGCAGCGATTACCTTGCCGGAGTTGCCGATCAGCTCGACAGATGCGTGTCCCTGGGCGTGCGCGTCCGCCATTCGTGCCTTGACATCGGATTTGGTAAGCCCGTCAACGTGGAGGAAGGTCTTGCCGACGCCAACAGTTGGGATGCCCATGAGCACGCCAAAATGCGACGCGAGGCCGAATCCGTGGGGATGGAGGACGCCGTTGCCGTCCACGAGCGTCACGTCTGGGGTTGCCTCTGTTCATTCACGTGGAGACTGTCAGATGCGTATCCGATCGACTTGGCTCGTGATTCCAATGCTCCCTACCTGGACACCGCTCCGCCAGATCGCGGTAGAGCTTCGTGAGCGCTGGGACCTCTCGGAACGCCAGGAACCCCGCGATGTATGGCGCAGGCAGAGACACGTACGTGAACGCCTCGTAGAGTAAGCGCATCGACGGGAACTCGAGCACGACGATCGACGCGCACGCGTGCTCGGTCGAGCCCTTGAGGAAGCTGATGTCCACTCCCGCCACACGGGACAGCCGCTTCTTCTCAAGAGACTGGTCTTCCGCCGCTGCTTCGTCTGCCTCACTCTCTTGGACGTCCGATACCTCGCCGCCACCCTCTCCAACGAGCTGCCAGCGCGCCACGTCCGTCTCGATCAGCCTCCGCTTGAGCTCCAGCTGCTCTGCTGCTCCAGATACCAGCAGAGGCGCTGGCCGCTGTCAGCATGGCGTGGAGCACTGACATAGACGTAGTATATGGCGCTGCGTACCGGTCCATCGCGCGCGCGTGTCGGCGTTGGCGTCCTCCATTTGCTTGTGCTCCTCTTCTGTGCGTCAATTGCCGAAATGAGCTTTGGGCAGTTGGGAATCACGAAATGCGGGATTTCGATTGGTCAAAAAGAATTCCATGTGAACCCATGTCAAGACCCTCACTCACTCAAACATTTAGAATGATGGTCCTGTAAGCAGTTCAGCCTCTGAGAAGCTGGCGCGCAGTCCCCATTGCCTTCGCCATGCTCAATCCAAACCTCGGTGATGTCTTCCCAGTGCAAGAGCTTGGGTGGTCGTATCTGTTCCTCTTCGGTCTGTTCACGATGGAGTTGGTCCCTGTGAGTTTGCGAGTGGAGATCAGCCCACCAGGCACCACACAAGCTGGGGGACGGGCCTTTTGCCTGCACGCACGACGCGGATACTCGCAGTCGTTCCCCTCAATGTCGAGTGCTCTTGTTGACACTCGTGCAAGGAGCGAACGAATCCAAAGAGCAATGTGTTCTCGAGAACCCATTGCGTTGGACGAGCGGATCCCACCTCCTTTTGCCACTTGAAGTCTGCACTTCCCAACGGAAAAGCATCACGTGAATGCATACCCACCATGACGTCACGCGTGGCGCCTTGCCGCCTTCTCCTCGCGCGCCGCCGTGCTCTGCTCATTCTCCGTCTTCTTCTCTTCCTCCCGCGGGTCTCGCGGTCTCCTAACGCCCAGCAGACGCCGCACGCCATGTCGGAAGCCTCCGCCGTGCCACCACCGCGCCACCGCCGCACGTTCCCCAAGAACGCGCGCTTCCCGGACGAGTTCCTGCTGCGCGTCCCCAAGACGGACCTGCACTGCCACCTGGACGGCTGCCTGCGTCCGCAGACGCTGCTGGAGCTCGCGCAGGCGCAGGGCGTGCCGCTGCCGGCGTCGGACGCCGAGACGCTCAACCGCGTGCTGTTCAAGGAGACGTACAACAGCCTCGAGGAGTACCTCGCGTGCTTCGCCTACTCGACGGCCGTGCTGCGCGAGCCGGCCGCGCTCGAGCGCGTGGCCTTCGAGCTCGGCGTGGACCAGTTCTCGCTCGGCGTGCGCTACTTTGAGGCGCGGTTCGCGCCGCAGTTGCTCGCGGTGCCCGGCACGTTCTCGGTCGAGCAAGTGCTGCAGGCGACCGACCGCGGCTTGAAGCGCGCGGCGGAGCAAGCCAATGCGCGGGACCCATTGGCGCAGACGGACCGCGCGCCGCGCTTCGCGTACGGCATCATCGTGTGCGCGATGCGCTGCTTCTCGCGCGCGTCCGGGCCGTACTACGCCGCCTTGTGCGACGCGCACCATGAGCTGGAGCGGCACGACGAGCACAAGCTGTTCGGGCTCGCGTCGCTTGCGCTGGTAGAGGAGGCGGTCGCGGTCAAGGACGGGCACGCGCTGCCCATCGTGGCGGTCGACTTGGCGGGGGCAGAGAGGGGATACCCGGCCCACGACCACATCGAGGCGTACACGCTGGCGCACAAGAAGCTGCTGCACCGCACAGTTCACGCAGGCGAGGCTTTCGGCGCCGAGAGCATCTACGAGGCCGTGACTGACCTGCACGCAGAGCGCATCGGCCACTGCCTCCACCTGTTCGACGCGGAGATGGTCACCAAGCGGTCGCTGCCGTCCATCGAGCAAAAGCGGCGCTACTGCGAGGATCTTGCGCGGTACCTCGGCGAAACGCGCACGGGCCTCGAGCTGTGCGTGTCGAGCAACCTGCAGACGGTACCGGCGCTGGAGCTGGACGCGTCCAAGCACCCGCTGCGCAAGATGCTGCAGCACGAGCTGTCGGCGACGCTGTGCACCGACAACAGCACGGTCTCCCACACGGACATGGTGCGCGAGCTGCGGCTCGCATGCGACGCGTTCGAGCTGACGGCGCGCGAGCTGCGCACCGTGCTGCGCGCAGGCTTCAAGCGCGCGTTCTTCCCCGGCGACTACACGGCCAAGCGCGAGTACGTGCGCAAGGCCACGCGCTTCTTGGACGAGCTCATGCTCGAGTACGGCATCGAGCTCGAGGAGGACGACAAGGAACAAGTCCTGGAGTGAGCGTGTGACCGACGCCATGTGGAGAAATAGCATGTATTGACCTGACCCACTTGCAGTCCTGCTCGTGACGTGACCGACGGCCCTCCTACCGCTTGGACCGGATCTGCTTCTCTTTGCGGCGACCGACAGCCGCGGCCGTCCTCTCCTGGATGTCGGCGATCTTGCACGGACGAACCATGTCATCTCCGTCGTCCGGGTCCGAGTCGTTGAAGTCGTCGGCGGTCGGCGGTGTCGGGCGTAGCAGGGCTCCCCCCATGGCTCCCCCCATGGCTCCTCCAGCTGCTCCGTCACCTCCGTGATGCCCACCAGGCTTGAACTTTCCCTTGTGGTGGCCACCGGCATCCGACGCGCCATTTCCGTGATGATTCAGGTGTCCGTTGTTGCCATTGTTGTTCCCGCCGTTGTTGCCCGCAGTGGCGTTGGCGACGACCGTGGTGCACGCCGTCGTGAGGTTATGCATGTCGACGAGCTCGCTGACGCGCTGCTCGATGATCCCGAGCATCTTGGCGAGCGTCACGTCCGTGAGTCCGTGGGCCGCGAGCTGCTGCGAGAAGGCCTCGTCGCTCTGGCCCACCTTGTGGAAGATGCTCATGGCGCCGGTCTTCATGGCCTCCATGCCGTCCGTGGCCTCGCCGTGGCGCGACTCGAGGAACGAGACCTTCTGCTTGGACTTGTGGATCTGGTCTTCCAGCCGCTGCTTGAGCTCTTGCCGGTACGAGTCGCTGCTCCGCCCCGAGCCGCGGCACTGCGCCACGAGCTCCTCCAGCGCGTTGTTCTCGACCTCGACGGCCTCCATCTCCGTGTTGAGCTCGTTGATCATGTTGAAGAGCGAGAAGTTCTTCTCCTCAGCCGCCAGCAGCGCGCGCGCGAGCTCGTCCGCGTCCTGGAGACCCGTCTTGCGTTTGATCTTGGCCAGTCCGTCCTCGGCGGCGCGCAGACGCTCACTCTGACGCCGCAGATCGCTCTCCTTCTCATTCAGCAGCCACACGTTCTTGATGGTCTCGTCCCGGAGCTTGAGCTCGGGCGTCGACAGCAGCTTGAAGCCGGCGATCGAGCTGCTGGCGCTGTTGTTGCCGCTGCCGTCGCTGCGGCCCAGCGGCTGGCTGCTCGCTGCTGGAGAACCCATACTCGCCGGCGACGCCGCGTCCGACAGCAGGTGCGGCCGCGACTTTGGCTTGGGCGTGCGCAGGCGCGGGATGTCCCGGATGCCCGCGCGGTCCTGCTCGAGCTGCCCGGCGCGGTCCTGCCAGCCGGACTCGAAGTCGGCGCCGTCCTCGTCGAGCTGCGCGCGCAGGGCCTCGATCTGCCGCATCGCGCGGTCCCTGGCGTCGCTGGCGGCCTGCGCGGCGGCCGTGACCTTGGCAATCTCACTGCTCTTGGCGTGCGTCTCGCGCTCGAGCTTGTCGTGCACCTGCTGCTGCTGCACCTTTTCGCGGCGCAGCGCCTGGATGTCGTCGCGCAGCTGCTTGTTGGCGTTGCAGACCTCGTTGTAGCGCGTGAGCACCTTCTCCAGCCGGTTCTCGAGCGTGCGCAGCGGCGGGAGCGCTGCGTCGCTGCCGGCCGCGGCCACGGGCGCCGTGGACGTGAAGACACCCTTCTGCTGCTGCGCGTGCGTGGCGGCGCACAGAGCGCGGTGCGCCTGCTGGTGCTGCGCGCGCAGCCGCGAGAGCACAGCGTCCAGCTCTCTCGCTCGCCGGCGCTCGGCGTCCAGCTTCTTGGCGTACGCGTCCCCCTGCTGCATGAGCGTCGTCACGCGCTCGCGGAACAGCGGGCTCTCGAGCTTGGACGGGCTCAGCGGGATGGACTGCACGTCCGGCGGGAACACGCGCGGCGTGCGGCTGCCGCTGCCGCTCGACAGGTGGTAGCGGTTGCCCGACGCGGACGGCAGCCCCGAGGTGGCGGACGCCGGCCCCGAGCCGCCGCCGCCGACACTGGCCGACCCGCGGGCGCCGGAGCTCATGGCTGGCTTCGAGGAGCCCTAGATTGACGAGGAGGCGGAGGACGACGCGGAGACTCGCTGCAGCATGCGCCTGCCACGGCGTGCGCGTGGGTTGGTTTGTGCAGCGACGCGCCATGCACGCAGGCTTCCGCACGCGCGACCGAGGGTATTTTCGTCCCGCGAGGCGATAAATAGACGCCCGACTGCGCGTGCAGTCGGGCGTCTCTGACCGGCGTCCCGGCGTCTCCTGTGGACGGACGAGCGCCATAAGCGCGTGCTGGACATCCGCAGCTGCATGCGCGGAGCCTGGCGGCCACCTCCGGCGCCAGCGGCCGGCATCAACGGCGGTGACTGGGAGTCCGATGCTGGGAATCCCGTGATGACCATGTCGCGACTGTAACCAGTTGAAGTGTCGGGTTACCTCCGAAACGTAACCCTCGACACGACGTTGTTGCCTTTTTGACGATCCAGCGACAGCTGCGCGAAAAAAAGCTGGCGAGTTGCAGTCCAGAACCCGTGGGTTCCAGGTACCATCTGTCGGTCGGTCTCCCCTCCCCTTCCTGGACTGGAACTTTCGAGGCGGCTAAGAATAGCGGCGGCGCACGCCTGCAGACGGCCGCACTCGCGGCTGGCGCTTCTCCCGACAAGGTGCGCGCGCGAACGCTCGGGGCGCGGCGGAAGGCGCCGCGAAGGCGCTGAGCTCGTCCTGGAGGGCCTTATCCCTGCTTGGAGTGGCGCTGACTGGGCGTGTCGGCGTGTGGGGCGGACAGGAAGCAGGAAGGAGTGTGCGATTGCCACGTGAGCGAGTGAGCGCGCCGAGATGGAGGCGATGGAGCAGCAGCAGCAGGAGCGGCAGCGGCGCGACGTGTACTCGCGGCTGGCCGACCCCAAGTCGTACACGGGCGTGTACCGCAAGCGCTTCGAGATGGACTGCCACGACATCTCGGAGCACAACGTGCACAGCCTGAGCAATATGATGCGCACCAACCTCAACTACGACGTCGACCCGCGCACCAAGCGCGCGCAGTACGTGCACGTCTAAAGCCGTCACGGAAGCGGTGGATCGCCCTCTCATGGACGTGTGTCGCACCTCCTACAGCTCGCCTCGGGTCAGCATCTCCGTCGCGAGCGTCACACCGACGTCGGGGACCGTCGACGAAGTCCCAGCCGCGGTGCGCTAGCCTGTCTGCGTCCCATGCTGCCTCAGTGTGTCGCCCGTGTGTCTGACGATGTAGCCACGCGGTCGATGGATGGGAGCAGAGCCCGACGCAGCGGTCGGCGTCCATGGTGCAGATCAGCCCGGAGAAGTTCAAGGGCGACCCGAACGACCCGCACACGCTCCTGAAGGCGGTCTTCCACTACTACTGCCGGTTCGGACGCACTGGCGCGCGTGGCGTCGGTGAGAAGACCATGGGTGCGTCGTGGTCCGTTGAAGCGTCGAGGCGTCGAGGGAAAGGTGTGGTCTGACGTGGGGAGTCTCTCGTTGTGCGTGACCAGACAACGCCAACTTCTCCAAGCTCTGCCGGGACTGCCCAGAACTGCTGGACGCCAGGTTCACCAAGACGGACGTGGACTTGATCTTCGTCAAGGCCAAGAAGAAGGGCGAGCGCCGCATCAACTACGCGCGCTTCCTGGACGCTCTCGGCATGATCGCGATCCAGAAGTTTGGCGAAATGGTGCGACTCCGCTCTCGTCTCGGATCGGATCGGATCGAACACGACCACATGGCTGGATGTGGTGCTGATCATTGCGTTATCTTGTGCCACCGCAGCCGCTTGAGCAGTCTGTGCCGCGGGTGCTGGAGGCCCATATCGCGCAGCTCCCGTGTGTCATGGAGTTCACCGACGGCAAAGTGGTATGGCCTTCGCCAGCGCGTATGTCTGCCAGCCGCTTGCTTTTCTGACAAACCGAATGACGGCTTCCGTGCAACAGGTGCAGGCAGTGTGGCAGAAGCGGGCAGAGCGGGACGACGGCGCGGGCTCCGGTGGCGACCAGCAATCGCCTCCCTCGTCGCCTCCCAAGTCGCCGGAACACAGCAAGTCGGCGGCGTCGCGGCTGTTCCCCGGCCCAAGTGGCAGCTTGGATGCGCCTCTTGTGATGCCGCCGCCCGCACCCGTCGACGCCTCCGGCGCCGCCAATTAGACGAATCGCGTCCGCCAGCACGGAGACGAGCGAGTCGTTGGCGCGGACGGCGAGGATATGTATTAGGAAGAGCGGTAAGCACCAACACCAGCAGAGCGAGACCAACAGAACCATCATAACCAACAGATACATGTGGAAGGTGGCCTGGAGTCTCCAGAGACCGCTGGCACCAACCTTGGCAGCCCCGACGCAGAGCAACAGGAAGCACGCGCGACTCGGCTGGCTGCTGCACGGTGCCGCCAGCACAGCTTGGAGCCACCAGAGTACCATTTTACAGCGCTCGTGCTGGAGTCAGACTCACTCGCCAAGGTGCCTGCGCAGGCGTTGGTTACCCATGCAAATGATCGCCGTCCGGACAGCCGGCGGGCTGCAACGCGAGCCGCGTTGAAGTTACACGGCGTGGATGCCAGCCTGCCCGGGGTGGATGGAGACGATCTCGGGCATTGTCCGGGCCACGATCTGCACGTGCGAGTCGTTGACAACCGGAGAAATCGGGGAATGGGACTTGACGCCCTTTGGTCATGCGTCTGTGGTGACCTGGCGCTGCGTTTGAATGTTCAAACGTGCTTCGAGCTTCGCGATACATTGTTGCGCAGAGATTACGGCCGAGCACGGTGGTCTGGCATGCGTGCCGTCACCAGCTTTGCCCAGCGAAGAGTGTCGAGGTGTCGAGCGCTTGGGCTGGGCAACACTTGCACTTGCACTTACGAATACCAAGAGCAAGGCGTCTCGGTGGTTGCTATAACGCGTTGCGTTGGTCTCTGTCTCCCTTCGTTGACTCCAAACAAGCACAAGCGTCGTGGAGGCGATTTTGGAGCTGAAACGTCATTCCGAAAGAGTGATGTTTCATAAAAACATGGCTAAAACATAGACCATTTTCGTGCTGAAAAGCAGGAGAATGGTCAGCACATACAAACATCAGGTGTAGATCCAACAAATATAGACTTCAAGAGGCCTAATTTTAAGCACCAAAATGGTAAACTTGATATTTGTATGCTGGTGAATTTTCCACGCAGAATTATAGATGTTTTAGCACACATTTATTGTTTCAATTAAATTCGTGGAATAATATTGTAAATGAGCTATTCGATATCAAATACAGAACCAATTCATGTTTCCGAGCCGGTCGAGATTGACTACCCGGGAGTCATTCGCCACTTCCCAGCACAATTCTTCTTCATTCGCTTCAGACCTTCGACACCTCAAGGCGAAGAAGTTGGGATCTTGCGCGCTCGGTGCCTCTCTCTCTCTCTCTCTGCGTCTGCGTCTGCACGCGCCAGCATGACGGCAGCGGCGGACATGCGGCTGCTGCCCGTGGACTACCACAAGGAGGTCGCGCGCGAGCTCGTGGACTTCTTCCACACGTTCTACCGCTTCGGCGCCGCGACCAACACGTTCGACCTGCGCGACCCGCCGTACCTGCAGTTCCTGCACAACCTGCTGCTCGTGTCGCTCGCCATCGGCGCCGTCGTCTTCGTCGTGCTCTGTGTCGTGGTCGTGCGCCGCTGCATCCTCAACATCCGCAGCGGTGCGTCCTCCTCCTTCGCTCTCTCGTTCTCTGTATGGGTTGACATGCCAACCGATGGACTGACGCGGTTGATCCCTCTTTCCCCCCTTCCAGCCTACGCGCGGCGCGCGTCCGTCGAGTCGAACGCGGCGGAGATCACGGCCGTCATCCTGCTGACGTTCCTGGCCATCAGCGCGCTCAGCGGGCTGCTCGGCGAGGCGCAGGTGGACTACAGCGCCGGGCTCGTGCACGACGCCATGACCAACACAAGCGACTTCTTCTCGGGTGCGCGCGCGCTCACGAACGAGAGCCTGCGAGCCAGCGAGCGGCTGCGCCTGACGGCCGACCAGCTCGTGGTCTCGTTCCCGGAGGCCGACTTGCCCGCGCAGGCGTTCAACCTGTCGGTGCAGAGCATGCGGTACGGCGGTGCATGCCATGCCACTCCTATGCGCGGCCTTGTCCGAGCTGACGCTGCATGTGCTACCCCATGACAGGCTGCTGCACTCGGCCAAGGACCTGGCGAACCAGACGAGCGCGCTGCTGCCGGCCAACTACGCCGACATGGCGCGCGAGTGGGAGCTGAGCTACTTCGTGCTCAAGGCGACGACCAACGGCGCGATCCTGGCGGTGGCGCTCGCAAGCTTTCTGTCCATCTCGTCCATCGGCTGGTCCATGGTCGCGCCGCTGCGGCTGTCGGTCATCGTGATCCTCAGCATCGTGCCCGTTTCGCACACGCTCATCGGCGCCTACCTCGCGGCCACCATGATGACGGCCGACTTCTGCGCGGCGCCGCTCAACAGCACGCTCACGCTCTTGGACGCCACGCCCGTGGTCGAGTACTACGTCGCGTGTCCAGCGAACGTGACGGACCTGCCCTTCGCGGACGCCTCGGCGGACTTCCTCTCGGAGCACCACGTCGTCAGCTCGCTGCAGCAGGAGCTGGAGCGCTATGCGGAGCACCACGGAGACACTGGCGCGCGCATGAAGCGCGACTACTTGGAGCCAATCGGCGCGGAGCTCAAAGCCATGGCAGCGCACGCAGAGCAGTTCAAGGCTGCGCAGACGTGCCGAAACGTCTCGCACACGCTGGCGCGCGCGGCCGAGAAGTACTGCGTGTACGGCATGATCGGCTTCTTCTCCATGTGGGGCCATCAGATCCTGCTCTGCGCCGTGCTCTTCGTGTGCGTCGTGGCGTCCGTGCTCGTGTACGAGCGCGTGCACATCCGCGAGCTGCGGCTCGACGTGCGCTACCAGTTGCTCTCGAGTTACGAGGAGGACGACGTCGAGCATGTGTACCTGTCGGCCGACTAGGTGAGTGCGTGGCGTGGACTCTTTCCAGGCCGCCGCCAAGCCTCGTCAACATCGGTATGCAGTGCATTTCGCTTCTGTATTTGCTGTAGTGTGCTTTATCTCTGCAATGGTTTGCTCGAGTGATGCGACGCTCTCTACTTACGGTTGTTGTCCGAGCACCTGAAGTCGCACTTACTTCTTGCCGTCGTCGCGCTTGACGGTCTCGTGCCACGCATCCATCACACCATCGAGCCGCGTGTCGCCTTGGTGAACGCTGCGCACCATTCGCAGCGGATCGGCCGGGGCGGCACCCGGAGCAAGAGGAACGAACTTGACGATCGCGTCGATCTCCGCCTTGACCTCCTTCGTCACCTTGGGCACCACGCGCATGGCCTCCGCCGTCTCCGCCAGCTGCACCGAGTTCCGCGCGCCGAGCAGAACAGTCGACACGTTCTCGTTCGACACACACCAGGCGATGGCGAGCTGCGCCAGCGAGCAGTCGAGACGCTTGGCGATGGGCTCGAGATGGCGAGCGATGGCCACGCTGTTGTCAAACGACGAGACGGCGGAGCGATACCCAGCGTTCGCAAGGCGCGCGCCTTCCGGGATGTCTCCGCCGCTGTACTTGCCCGTCAGGATTCCCATGGCCAGCGGCGAGAAGACCGTCAGACCCAGCTTGCGGCGCTTGAACAAGTCCGCGAACTCATACTCGACCTTGGTGCGTGTCAGGAGGTTGTACTGCGGCTGCTCCACGATCGGGCGGATGAGGTGGAGGCGGTCGGCGACCGCGCACGCTTCGTCGATCTCGGCGGCGGACCACTCGCTGGTTCCCCAGTAGAAAGCCCAGCCCTGGTTGATGACGAAGTTCATGGCGCGCACGACCTCTTCGACGGGCGTGAAGGGCTCGTTGCGGTGGCAGAAGACGACGTCTACGTAGTCGAGCTGCAGCCGCTGGAGCGATGCGCGCGTGCCCTCCACGATATGCTTGCGACTGATGCCTTGGTCGTTTGGCCCCGCTCCCGCGACCTTGGAGCCGAAGAAGATTTTGGTGCTGATGACGAGGTCCTCGCGAGACCAGACGCCGTCGGCGACACCCTTGCTGATGGCGCCACCGAGCAGTTCCTCGGCCTGACCGCTCCCGTAGGCTTCTGCCGTGTCGAAGAAGTTGATGCCGTGGTCGAACGCCGTGCGCATGAGGTCGAACCATGCGTCGACGGTAAAGCTGGCGTCGAAGTGCATCCAGCTGCCGAGCGCGAGCTTGGACACGAGAAGACCCGAGTCACCGAGGAAGCGGTAGGTCATGGGCGTCTTCTCGGTAGTGGACGGCATGTTGGACGGAGGAGGAGTCGACGGTGGCGGGGTTTGAAGTCGCGGTGGCGTGGCAAGTTTGAGAATGAAAGACGCATGAGGGAGCGGGGAACGCCTGGCAGATCCATCCGAGGAACTGAGCATCATGTATACCGACTTCACATGCCCAAAACGAGCAGTTTGACTTGCATAACGTATGGAAGAGAATTGAAGTGCTGCCTGGGTAATCGGAATGATCACTCAAGTCAACAGATGAAAACGAGCCGCGCTCTATTTGGTGAGAAAGCGAGACACCCTGAGGGCAACCGCAGTTAGCAGGCGCCGCCGTTGTAGGTCGGCGCGGGCGTCTCCGTGGCCGTCGCAGAGGGCGAGTCCGTGGTTGAGGAGGGGGTCTCCGTGGTCGTCGCAGAGGGCGAGTCCGTCGTCGTTGAAGGGGTCGTGGTAGTCGTGGAGGGGGTCGAGGTCGTCGGCGTCGGAGCCGCAGTAGTCGGCGTCGGAGCCGCAGTAGTCGGCGTCGGAGTGGAGGAGCACACCTTGGCCTGCCCCGAGCAGCTCTGGTACGCCAGGTCGCACGTGTCGAGGTCAAGCACGCACAGCATCCAGCAGGTGGTGGCCGTGTGCGAACTCGCCGAGCAGGTGCAGCTCGAGGCGCATTCGGCGGCGTCGGTGGAGTGACTGCGGTTGCACACAACGTCACATCCCTCTGACGGAGCCGTGGCACCCGACTTGGTCGTGCACGCCTGGTATGTGCACTCGGCGTCCGCAGATGCAACCAGCTTGCGTCCCGGCGCACACCCGACGAGGTGATGGTCCGCCTCAAGCATTCGGTCGTTCACGAACCGCGTTGTCGCATTCGCGTGCTCCTCGAACGTCACGTCACCGCGTAGCATGCGCTGGTGTCCAGGGAGTAGGGTCATCTTGCCGAACCACGAGCGCAGCAGACGACGAGAGCTGTCGCTGCTGGACACGTCGGGCATGCGCATGCCGTGCATCACGGCCGGCAGGTTCTCGGATGCGTCCACCCACTGGTTGTAGCCCGTGCCTACCATCAGCGTCACGGAGTCCGCTGTCAACACTGGTCGCACGCGTGTGCCGTCGTGGGTCTGGATGACGAGACCCGTCGACGCCGCGCCATCATACTTGTCGTCGCTGCTGCCCGTGACGGTCACCAGCTCCAGCTCACCCGTCGTCGTGTCGACAGAGTAGAACGCAGGCGTCGGGAACGCGATGAACATGCCGTCGTCCTCATGGAGCTCGAGTGACAGGTCATCGACCACGCTGGCACCGCTGCTCGTGCTGTCAGTGGCAGTGAGGCGGCGCTGGCCAGACTCGGCAGCGTAGTAGGCGTGGTAGTGGTCGAGCCGCACGGCGTCCGTCACCAGCTTGCGGCTCGTCACCACCTGTTGATAGCCATCGCGAGTGGTAAATGACGTGGAGTCTAGCGCCGCTGACACGCCGACGACCACCCACTCAAGCAGAGCTGAGAGCTCCTGGTACGCCGCCGCGTATCCGGGGCACGCGTCCTCGGTGGTGTTGGCAACTTCAGTCGCGTCTTGGTCGCGACCCGACGGCATGCGAATGGTGTACCGCTCGGTGCCGTCCTGCAGCGTTTTGCCGATGATGAACTCGGGCGCTTCGACACCCGCCGAGGCGTTCGTGGCGGCCTTGACCGCACAGAGCGCGCCTTGGTCGAGGTACGCGGCACGCGCCGCCGCGTAGTACGGGATGTTGTTCACGCTGACGATGCCATCAGTCTTGAGGGCGTTGAGCAACTGGGTAGGCGTCTCTTCGCTCGTGAGCTGCGTGTAGTCGAAAGTCGGCAGCTCGAACGTTGGGGCTTGGCTTGCGACAGCAGAACCGGGTGCGACCACTTGCAGCAGCAGCAACAGATACAGCGCGACGCTGGCAGCTGCCGTGAGCTTCGTCAGCATGCTTGAGACTCGCAGCATGGTGGAGTGAGGAGAGGGGCCAGGACGATCGTTGGGGAGGTGGTGCTGCGGCTCTCGAGGCGAAAGGAGAAGTGAGCTCCTCTGGCGGCGGCCGTGGAGGCGAGAGCACCACCCGGAGCGGTGGGGGCTCACAGGAGAGTCTCAGCGAGCAGTCGCAGGGGGAACTCTGTTACCGGCTGGTGCGGGTCTGATCGTGCGCTAATGTTGAATGGACACGGCGAGTGCCTGACGCCTTCGCTGCGGACTACTGCAACAGCGTCCCGATCCCACGATACCGCCACGACGGTTGCTGTCGGCGGGATGCTGGTGTATTGCAGTGCAGAGCCCAGGATGCGCGATCGACGAGGCCAGTAGTGGTCCGCTGATGATGCCCATCAGACGTCAGTGTCTCGCTGTTTGTGGTGACCGGCCGGGATTCGCAACATTTCACCCACAAATGGTGATTGAAGGGATTGACAGACTGGGAAGGAGGTGCAAGCGAGCAATGCGGCATGGATACGAACACGCCTCGGGTGCCACTGTTGAGCTTTGATGCAAAGTCGATGTGTATTGTTGAATGGGCATGCGGGGACAGTGGGATGGCGAAACGCGTTGCAGATGCGGACTGCCGTCTCAACACCGGTCTCGACAAGGGCGTTTCACGTCACGCTTCCGTCTTGAAACACGGCGGGGATCAGCAGGTATCAACCGTTGGGCATCATATCGGTGTGTCCGAGCGAAGTCAAGTGCGGAGGCTCCAGAGATCGCCATTGGTGGGTGCTGGACAGGGACTCGTGTTTGGTGTCCACACAGTGTCCTCCGAATGTGAATGCTGGACGATTGGCGCACATAGGTGCTCTATTAGAGAAGCAACTGTATTTGATTTAGAAACCGGATTGAACTTATCTAAAAGGGACATAGTTCTATCCAATCAAAACCTGATTTAAGATTATAGCGTTTACGGTGTCAAAAAAAAAAAAAACATCGCAAAGCGACAACCTCAATGCCCGAGTTGACGGGCTGTCCACTGCCTGCGGAAGGTACCGCAGACAACAGGCCGCATGGTCTGAAGGCCACCTCCACCCGAAGGAAAGAGGCACCTGTGAACACTTGGGTAGACAG
>JAADYH010000451.1:0-20663 GCA_023338125.1 Phytopythium aichiense | reverse complement strand
CTTTCCTTCGGGTGGAGGTGGCCTTCAGTCCATGCGGCCTGTTGTCTGCGGTAACTTCCGCAGGCAGTGGATAGCCCGTCAACTCGGGCATTGAGGTTGTCGCTTTGCGATGTTTATTTTTTTGGACACCGTAAACGCTATAATCTTGAAGAACAGGTGCATTCTCCATGGTGATGATGGCGATGATACAAGCACCTCTAGTCATCGCCGGCGTCTACTTGGGCAACATGGACTTGAACAGCTCGTAGGTGGCGAACTGCACGCCCATGTTGGGCACGGCGCGCACGAGCGTGGGCGTGAGGCCGCGGTAGAAGGCCACGACACCCTCCTGCTTGGCCAGCACGACGTAGCAGTGGATGGCGTGTCGGTAGATGCGGGGCGCGCCGCCCGACCCCTGCATCTGCAGCCGCCGGCGCACCGTGTCGTTCGGGTACGTGAGGATGGTGGCGAGCATGCCGGCGCCGCCGCCGCACATGATCTTGCCGGCGAAGCTGGCCTTGGGGTCGATGTCGGCCGGCAGCAGCTGCGTGAGCACGTCGTAGGCGCCGAACTTGATGCCCTCGTACGGGATGCTGCCCGCCAGCGTGGGTCCGATGCCGCGGAAGAGCGCCCGGAAGCCCTCCTCGCGGAACGTGCGCAGGAAGGTGCTGTAAATACCGCTGTAGGGGGCGTCCTTGCCGATGTAGCCCGACACGCGCGTGCGGATGAGGTCCAGCGGGTAGGTGAGCACCGAGGCCGTGAAGCCCGCGAGCGAGCCCGAGGCGAAGGCCCCCCAGGCCGGCAGCGCGCCGGGCGAACCCGCGTTGAGCGCGCGGAAGACGTCCTTGTACATGTCGGAGCAGCCGAAGAGCACGGCCTTGTGCGGCACGACGCGCACGCAGGCGGCCGCGTTGCCGCGCCAGAAGCCCACGAGGCCCTCGGCCGCCCAGATGGCGCGCGTGGTGCGCACCATGCCGGCCGACTCGCCCGTCTGGCACACGATCTTGACGCGCTCGAACGGCGCCACGACCGTCTTGGCCACGATGCCCGCGCCGCCGCCCGCCGCCATGAGCAGCAGCTGCCGCCGGTTCCACCGTGACGCGGCTGGCGCCGTGGACGTCGTGGCGGTCGCCGTCGTCGTCATGCTGCGCGTGCGGACGGACGCACGGACGGCGGGGCTGGTGCCTGGAGCAAGGGAGGAACGCGTCCGTCGGGCAGGTTTGAACGTGCGGTCGTGGATCCGGAAGCGCTCCAGAAGTCCAGGGACAAGGTACGGTTTCTGTGCAGCTCCTCGACTTCTGGGCGGTACGGACGTCAAACGCGATTCGCCACGTCGTGATCGTGTCGACGCTCAAGCGATGTGATTGGTGGTAAATAGTGTTACCATTTTGATTGGCTAAATATACAATTCTCGATAGGATATTGCTCTGATTGGTTGGAAATCTATCAGCAACCTTCGCGCGACCTCATTTAGACTGAGACCATCACTCCGAGATTGAGTGAGGTTGCCTCACTTTTGCATTGTGAACTCCAGTGGGCAAGCAGGAAAGGACGCCGGCGGCATGGAGCGGTTCGTGGTGCGCGGGTCGGAGGCGGCGGCGCTGGCGGCCGAGGGTGAGGGCGAGGGCGACGACCAGGCGCAGCGCAAGGCGCTCGGCAAGCGGCGGCACCGGCAGACGACCATCGACGTGGGCGGCAAAGTGGTGCGGCTGTCATCAGGATCAGACCGAGAAGTACCGTCGACGGAGCAGCCTCACTCATAGGTGGCAATGCCGCGGCTGCAGGTGGTGGAGGAAATGGTGTTCCACCTCAAGGAGGAGCTGGACGCGGCCAAGACGCCGTCCGAGATGCGGAACGTGCTGGAGGCGCTGGAGCAACTCTTCATCTCGCTCGAGATGCTCGAGAAGACGCTCATCGGCCGCGCGCTCACCAAGCTCCAGCGCCGCGCGACCAGTGGTGAGCGTTGTCTAGAGCCGATTGCTCCTCTGTCTCTACGTGGCTGTGCTCTGCTGATAGTGTCCGTGATGCTGTGTTGGAAGAGGAGATCAAGGTTCGCGCGGCCCAGTTGCTCAAGACGTGGAAGGCGCGCGCCAAGAAGGCTGCGCGCCGGCGCAAGCGGCGGGTCGAGACGTACGGCCGCAACTTCGCCGCCTGACTAGCGCCTGTCGACGCGGCGGAATATTTATTTGGTGAACGAGCTCACGACCTCCTTGTGGGCTTGACAGATCGACCAAAGCAGTGATCCTTGTGTGGCGACTGATACGTGCCCTGGCCGCATCACGACTTATCCTCGACGAGTCTCACCCGTCTTATGAGAGTTCAGAGCAAGTGTGGCCGTATTAATGGTGAGTCGTGCGGCCGAAGCAACGCCTTGGAGAATGTCACCTCCAACAAGGCAACAGACGTCGCAAGCAGGGTTCTTGCATGAATGAGACGTGTCTTTGGCATGCCTCGCTGCATGGATCACAGTGTCGATCTCACGCTCTGCTACACTACTTTCTTGCTACTCTAACTACTTCCTTACTCTCACAATTCTTGGTATACGTAAAGTATCTTCGTCTAGCGCGACACATGCAGGCGTTGCAGCTTCTGCATTTACTTGCCGCGCCGAGGATGGCACTGGGTTCAGAGATCCGCGCGCATTAGCAATCGCGCGACAGAGTCACCGGCTCACCACGCGTACGGCGCTGCGAAGACGGGAGGGCCGGGGTGCTTCGGTGGCAATGCCGCGGCGCGAACTGCACGGTGCGTTGGCTTCAAAGTCTTCGGTGCAGCCTTGACAACAATACCGGCTTCCAGCTCCGCGATGCGAACCTGGGCGGTGTCGTACAGCACAGAGATATCAAAGCCGAAATCGCGGCACATGTCCACGTCGTCTAGAAGGCGCTCGTTGTCGGCCGTCAGCTCCGTGATGCGAGCCTCGGCGGTCGCACTGTCTTGGTTGAGCTGGTGCAGCTTTGTCTCCAGCCCCGAGACGCGGGACTCGGCATCCTGTAGATAATGGTCGTACTGGTTCAGATGGGCCTCCAGCTCCGTGATGCGAGCTGTTGCAGCAGTGAGGAGGCCCTCAAGCTCCAAGCCGACACCGCGACACAGCTCCACGTCGTCTTGTAGACGCTTCCTGTCCTCCGCCAGCTCCTTGATGCGAGCTTCCGTGGTGGAGTGATACTGCTCAAACTCCTTCAGCTCCGTCTCCAGCTTAGAGACGCGCACACGGACAGCGGCCGCGACTTCGTTCTTCTCACACAGCTCCGTCTCCAGCTTGGCAACTCGCGCCTCAGCGGTCGACAGCTGACGGTCGTACTGGCGAAGGCGGGTCTCCAGCTCCGTGGTGCGGGACAGTGAGGCCATGTAGAGGCCCTCGAACTTGACGCCGACGCCGAGGCTCCGGTCCGCGCTCTCGAGGAGACTCGCGTTGTCCGCCTCCAGCTTTTTGATGCGCGTCTCCATGGTGGAGAAGTGTTGGTTGCTCTCACAGAGCGTCGTCTCGAGCTGGACCACTCGGGTCTCAGCAGCAGTCAGTTGGTCGCCGTACTGGCGGATGCGACTCTCAAGCTGAGCGATGCGGGCTCCAGCAGCGGCGTTCAGGGCCTCCAGCTCGAAAGCGATGTCTCGGCATAGCTCCTTCTCGTCTTCGAGGCGCTCGCTGTCGGCCTCCAGCGCCGCGATGCGCAAGAGCAGAGCAGAGACGTCGCTCGTATCAGTCACCTGCGCGTCTTGTTCATCGTATCGGACAGCGGGAAGGCTGCGCGCGCCTTCTTCTTCCTCGTCGTTCACACAGTCCGACACCATGGCGCGGATGTCGTCCAGCAGCGCGTCGGCTGTCGCGAGCAGCTCGCTCACAGACGCGCAGTCGTCGTCGTCCATGCATTCGTTGTCGTCCGTCGAGGCCTCCGACTCGGTCTCCGACTCGGTGGCCGCCTCAGTCATCTCCTTGGGATGTTCTGGCGTCTGAACGTCAGCTACAGACGCACTGCGAGGTTCAAACGCGGTCGTGATCAGCGGGAGCGAGCAGGAAGCGGCCGTGGCGGCGTTGGCGGCGTCGGCGCGGTCGCAGGGAGTCGTCGTGCTGTCCATCGTGGTCGGAGCGTGTGCTGCTGGTTCTCTGTCGGGTTCTCGAGGACGGAGCTTGGAGCGAGCGCTTGCGGTACAGAAGGCGAGTCGGGGAATGGAGACGCCCGCGGCTTGGTCCGCCCTTGGCGAGTCTCCTGTCCACGCGCATTTCCCCGGCATGTCCTGGGGTCGGCGGCCATCTTCGTGGACGGCAGTGTCAAACTGGCATAGTCAGCGCAAGTGAGTTTGGTTGTGACCGCTTTCCTTTCCTTTTCCGAACCCGGGAGGGGTGACACGTTTGCGGCTGGATTGGGAGTTGCGGGTGTCAGCGAGGGTGGGCGACGTGTTGCTGAAGTGATCTGATTCGAGTGCTGAAACAGTGCTCGACACGTTTATGGCTCCAACCATTGATATGCATACTGATTCAAGGATGAAATCGTCAGTTCACTTGCTTCAAGTGGGCCAGGTTGCGCCGACACCTCCTTGGACTCAATCAAGGTGGCGTTCTCGACTCATCGGATGGCCGGGTGCCAACATGAAGCGTAGCGAACTGTCGCTGTCTCGCGCGTTGACGTATGCGTGGTTCTTTTCCAGCAGTAGCCGGTTCTTGTCGACAAGTGCAGTGTGCACATCACCGCCGGCTGAGGACGTTCGCGTCCGAGTTGAAGTCGACGATCAACAGTCTCACCACAGAGTGGTAGGCGCTCTCGACGGCGTCGTGCAGCGCCGTGCTGCCCTGCTGGTTGGCGGCGTCCTCCGTCTCTCTCGCAAAGTTTGTGTGCAGCACCGACAGCAGGGACACCGCGATGTACTTGGTGGCAATGAGAAGCGGTGGGTTGTTCTCCAGGTCCTGGGTTCGCGGTTCGGCGTCACTCAACACCAGATTAGCCATCCCGAGGATGTCGTACCTTGAGGCATTCAGCATTAGCAGCTTAATGTGCGGCACGGCGCCTTTCAGGTCCGGGTCGAGGGCCATCACGAACGTCAGCGCGTTGTTGGAGGATTACGGCATGATGCCACCTCGAGAGGGACGAGCGAGGTCGGTGAGAGCTCGCGGGTCGACTTCTCGGTGGCCGAGAGACGCATTCACCGGGATAGAGGATCAATTGGTGCGTGATGCGTTTCTGCTGGCCTCTGCGGGTCGCGCTCGTGCTTGCGGTCTCGTTGAGTTTTTCCTCCCGGCAGGTGTTCCAGCTCAGCCTCAAGGCCCCTGCCCTGACTCATCCTGAATGCTGAGAGGTCAACGCCAAGGCGTCCGCAGCTGTCATGATGCCCTGTGGGCAGTGCTTACTCTGCTCCAGCTACACCCACGTGGTACGAACATTGGACAATCCATGAAGATTTACAAGTATCACCTTGCTCGCTCCTCCTAGACAGCCGTGAAGTCCAAGTCGATCGTGCCCTCCAGTGAATCGAACGCGAACGTGGCCTGCAGAGACCGCCACGCAGCTCCTTCGGCCGGCGGCGGGAGAAACCGGATCAGCTGCTTCGCATGCGCCACGGCAGGCCCGGTCGCGACAATATGAGTCTCTTCGCGATCCAGCGCGTACTCGACCCACACGATCACTGCGTTCGCGCCGTTCGTTGACTCGGCGCCGTCAATCTCCAGGCTCACATCTCCACGCACAGAGTGCGCCATCTCACTCAGCTCGAGCGTCGCAAGCACCACGCGCGATGACCGCGGCTTGAACGGGTACATGTAGGCCGGGAAGGGGAAGTTGCGCGTGTAGTACTCGTCCTGGAACTGGTCGAAGAACGAGTGGTCGTAGCCGGAGACGTTGCCCACCGCGCCAAAGCACTCGTGCAAGTGCTCGAACTGCACCGCCATCGCCATGACCCTCGCCTTGTGCGGCACGACCGAGGCCGATTCATGCAGGAGGCTGTCGACAGCCGAGCGCCGCAGCCAGAAGTTGAACGCCTGCCACAGTGGCAGGTTCTGCATGGCGTAGTAGAACGGCTCGCCCACGAGCAGGTCGACCTTCGTCTCGCCCTTGAGGTGGTCGGGTAGCAGCCCCTTGCATCCGCAGCACAGCACGAACGTGTCGGCGTTGTTGTGATCCAAAATCTGCTCGAAGATGCGCGCCGACACCTCCTTGGACTCGATCGAGGTGACATTCTCGACTCCTTGGGTGGCCGCCAGCAGTGCACAGAGGGACCCGTCACTGATGTCGAGGCAAGCGAGAGCGCGTCCGCTTTCCTCCTTGCGGAGCTGGCGCTGATGCGACACAGCGGAGGCGATCGCGTCGCGGAAAGCGGCTGTCCGCTGCTGCTCTCCAAGCATGGCGATGCGCTCGGCGTTGCAGATGAGATGCAGCCCGCACGTGCACGGAGGCTTTTCATTACCTTCATCGGTGCTCATGCCCTTGTGCTTCTTCGCCGCGCTCTGGTCCAATTCGCTACTGCCAGTTGGCGCCAGTTGCACGTCAAACCAGACGCGGAAGTCGTCGTGGAAGGCGTGCAGCGCCACCTGCTGCGGCTTTGACGCATCAAAAGTGACACGGAGCTTCTCCGCAAGGGGGAAGACGACCTGGACCCAGTGGTCCTGCCAGTTCTGCGCGCCAGGCCGCGTCGAGTAGACGATGGCGTCTTCCGAGCCGTCGAAGCTCACGTCCCACCACATGACGACGGCGTGCGCGTCGCCGGTGGCGATGGCGTCGACGACCGTGTCGCGACGGACGATGGGGTTGCCGTCCGGCGTGCGCTTGCTAAAGTCGAATGACAGCACCGCCGTCGGCTCCGTCAAGGGCCTCGACGCCTGCTCCACCGCGCGGTAGTGCAGCGGCAGCGCCGGTCTCGCGCCAGTGCACTCGATAGCCTTGTCGCTTCGCGCGATCGCCACGCTGGGCCTGTCAGTTCCCGCCATCAGGTCGAGGTCCGCGACCGTGTTGAAGCGGTAGATCTGCTCGTTTTGCACGACCTGCGCGAAGACGGTGGCGCGCTCGGGCACGACGACGGCGTCGGGCTCCAGCAGGTGCTCCATGGCGTGGCGGATGGTGGGGAGCACGGCCTCGCCCAGCAGCACCGAGTCGAAGAGCTCGGACACGAGCATGTCGGCGCGGCGCGGCAGGTGGAACGGCTCGTCCGGCCGCTCGTTGCTCCGCACGACCAGCGCCGTCGACTTGAGCGGGAAGACGGTGATCCGGTCGCCGTGGTTGGCGCGCGTGACGCTCGCGGCGATCTCGGCCATCGGCGCGAACATCTCGCACGCGTAGACGTGCTCAGCGCCGTGTGTCGCCGCGAACATGGACAGCAGCCCGGTGCCTGTGCCGATATCGAGCACAATCGGCGCACGGCCGTGGCGGGAGCGGAAGGCGGCGATGGCGCGCGCGATGCCTTGCTCGTAGCAGCGGTTGCGGTCGCGGTCGCGCAGCATGGAGGTCATCTGGGACATGGCCACCACGTTCTTGTAGGCGGCCTGCGCGTTCTCCTGCTCGACCCACATGAGGCCGCCGGCCTCCGGGTTGAGCTGCGCGGCCAGCAGCACCTGGGACGTGCCCGAGACGAGTGTGGACGCGTCCTCCTCGTCCTCGTAGTAGGAGTACGGCACGTCCACGACCACGGTCTCCTCGGCCGCCGCCGTCTCGACCGCGTCCTCCAGCGACAGACCCACGGGCGCGCTCGTGGACGTCGCCTCGCCCACGACCGCGCCGCCGTACTTGTCCACGCCCGCGTACATGATGAGGATGATGAAGGATGTCGGAGTGATCACAATGACCACCCAGTGGATTTACCTGGTGAGGACATTTGTCGAGTGCGGTACGGTTGATGTGTATATTGTCTTTTGTGTGTACTGAATGCTTTTGAGGAGGAGAAGAAGATGTACTGAGGTTCGTGGAAGTATGCGCCAGGGGTACGTTTGTGTGCTTGTCGCACTTGACCTTGGTGCCGCGTGTTCCGCGTCCGCGCCAACCGTTACGCTTGCTGTGGTTGCCCCGAAGCCTGGCGAAAACAAGCGAGTCGTTTCATGGATCGCAGGCAAGAAAACGACCACCATTTTTATTGTTTGTTGTCTTCGATTGGACAAAAGCGTTGCTCCCAACGGCCGCGCGCCTTCGCTTGTCTTCCTCACAGCGGGGTGTTACGCACTGACACAACGCCCGAAATCCCGGATCCCGGACTCTGATGGCGGGGAAGACAAGCGACTGCAGCGAAGACAAGCGACTTGGCCAACGATCAGTCAGTCGCTGCGGCCGTCAGTGATAGGTCCGAGGCGCGCGGCGCCAGCCAGTGTGGAAAGATCTTCCGTGTGAGCGAGCGCCTGGGCGTGGATCCCCCACACATCACTTAAAGGAGGCGGACCAGGATCTGCTGGTGCTAGCCGCCGTCGTGACGTGTGTTGTGTGTGACTTGCCTTGCAATCGAATCTCGGGATTCAAAGTTGCCTTTCGCTAGTCGCACCCATCCCATTTTCATTGGCTCAAAAATAGAAGAGAGAAGTTTTTATTGGTGGAATGCACGCGCTCTCGTCGTCAATAAAAGACCAATCATCAACTTCAAACATATCCTCCAATCAACATCCGCTGTCGGAGACATGGTTCCACGGTTACGCATGTACCCCGTAACCCCATCCGCTCAACAGCCACATCGGCGAGCAAGCAGCTCGAAGCGCATCCCAAGCATTGGGCGACGCCGTCGGCCTCCCTTGGCGCGTCTGGACGCCGCTGCCCGCGTCCGATGGCTCCTCTCGGCAGTTCTCGATCTTCCAGCGCCATGACAGCGTCCGCCAGCGCCTCAGGGCACGAGCCTACGCCCAGCAATCCCGGCTGCGAGACGGACCAGCTGCTCGAGGCGGAGCGCTTCTCCGACTACGGCGGCGGCGTCTCCGACTATGGCGGCGGGGTGGACAAGGCGCTGGCGCTGGCGATCGGCGAGGTGCACGTGCCGGATGGCGGGGCGACCGAGCGCTTCAGCTGGCGCACGCTGTGGGCGTACGCGGGTCCCGGGTGGCTCATGAGCATCGCGTACGTGGACCCGGGGAACCTTGAGAGCGACCTGCAGGCCGGCGCGTACGGCGGCTACCAGCTCATCTGGGTACTCTTCGCCGCCACCGTCATGGGATTCTTCTTGCAGGTGCTGGCCGCGCGCCTGGGCGTCGTCACGGGCAAGAACCTGGCCGAGATGTGCACGGCCGAGTACCCGCGCTGGGCCTCGCTCGTGCTCTGGGTCATGACGGAGGTCGCCATCGTCGGCAGCGACATCCAGGAGGTGCTCGGCTCGGCTATCGCCTTCCAGCTGCTCTTCAACTTCCCGCTGTGGATCGGCTGCCTCATCACGGGCGTGGACGCCTTCACCTTCCTGCTGCTGCACCGCTACGGCATCCGCAAGCTCGAAGCCTTCTTCGTCGCGCTCATCGCCGTCATGCTCGTCTGCTTTTGCGTCAACTTCTTCCGCGGCGGCGTCGCCACGGTCGACGTCGCCTCGGGGTTCCTCCCGCGCGTGCAGTCGTACGCGGTCGTGCAGGCGGTCGGCATCGTCGGTGCTGTCATCATGCCGCACAACATCTTCCTGCACTCGGCGCTCGTGCAGACCCGGCAAGTGGACCCGGGCAACGCACACAAGGTGCGCGAGGCCAACAAGTACTTCGCGATCGAATCGGGCGGCGCACTCTTCGTGTCGTTCCTCATCAACCTCGCCGTCCTCGGCGTCTTCGCCAAGGGATTCTTCTCGACCGACTGCACCCGGTCGTTCGACGAGCACGGCATCAACACGGCCTGCGTGCCTGGAGGCACCGCCGACGGCGACTCGTACGGCATGTGCCAGCTCTCGAACGGCGTGGCTGGCGAGTGCCAAGGCATCGGACTCTCGCAGGCGGGCGTCGCGCTCAGCGGCATGCTGGGCCAGTACTCGGAGACGATCTGGGCGATTGGACTGCTCGCTGCCGGCCAAAGCTCGACCATGACGGGCACGTACGCCGGCCAGTTCGTCATGGAAGGGTTCCTGAACCTGCATCTCTCGCCGTGGAAGCGCGTGGCCGTGACGCGTTGCATGTCGCTCGTGCCAGCGCTCGCGGTCGCGCTGCTGAGTGAGGCGAACCCTCAAGACAGCGACCGCATGGATGAGTTCCTCAACATCTTGCAGTCGATCCAACTGCCGTTTGGGCTGTTGCCAGTACTCATCTTTACCAGCTCGAAGCGCGTCATGGGTGCGCAGTTCGTGAACAGCTCGTCGACCGTCATCACCGGCTGGGTCTTTGGCGTGATCGTCTGCGCGATCAATCTGTACCTCATCTTCGTGAACGTCAAGGACATGCAACTCGGGGTGCTCGGGACGTGCGCGCTTGTGGCCACAGGCATCGCGTACTTTTGGTTCCTCGGGTTCTTGATGAAGGCGGAACTGCGTGCGCTATGGCACTATGCGCGCTCGCTGTGGCACGGAGAACCCGTGCAGAGCCAGTAGCGAGCCGAGTCCGTGTATCACTAGTCCTGTCAGGTCACTCTAATGCACGTGCGGTCGAAATGAACTGCTGTTCGCGAGTTATTCGTGCCGTGACTTCACAATCAGCCAGAAAACTTGAGCTCTCAAGTTAAACCAAGGCAATCCATTCGCGAATATCAGTGTTGCCAACAAAGTACGCATCCGAGACAGCCTGCCACTGCAACCGATTTGTCTCGACACCACCAAGCACACCTGTTGAGCCATCACCTCCAACCGTAGTGAGGTTGTTCACTTGTCGAAGTGATGCCGTGTCCCTCTCCTCTTCCTCCTCTTCCTCTCCTCCTCGCCACGACTCACCGTGTATCCGATAGGAAAGCGAAGTGCCGGACCCAGTTCAACATCCGACGAGCCTTGTATCCTCGGTAGTGCAGCGCTTCCATGAAGCAGTAGCTTTCAAACGCCCCACGGTAATGCTTCGACAGCCACCGTAAGACCTCGAAGCGGTTCGTTACCCCCGCTCTTATGAACGCAACGTACGAGCATCCCTCAGAGCGATTGGTCTGGAGGAACGTCAGCATCTCGAAGTTTTCCGCTTCTGCAGCACCGTCCATCGCATCGGTCGTGCATCCTTCACTCCGGTTCTCGTGCAGCCACATGACGACTTCCAAATGGCCGCTCTTCGCTGCGTTGTCCATCGCATTGGTCGTGCATCCTTCACTCCGATTCTCATGAAGCCACTTGACAATCACTAAATGACCATTCTTCGCTGCGGCATTCATCGCCCAGGTCGTGCATCCTTCACTCCGATTCTCGTGCAGCCACTTCACGACTTCAAGGTGGCCGTTCATCGCGGCACTGTCCATCGCCGTGGTCGTACATCCTTTCGTCTGGCTATCGTGCAACCACTTGATCAGCTGCAGATGGCCATTCGCAGCAGCACTGTTCATCGCTTTCGTCGTGCATGTGGCCGACCGGTTCTCGTGTAACCACCTGATCATCTCGAGGTGACCGTTCCCCGCAGCTTGATCCATCACCTCCGAGGAGATCACCAGCGAGAAGTGACGCTCGATCCAAAGAACGATGTCCAAGTGTCCATTGGCGGCCGCGCCATCGATGGCTGCATGTGAGCAGTTCTCAAAACCACTTCTGGTTTTGGGAAAGTTGGCGGTCAGGAACTTCACGACCGAGAAGTGTCCGTTCGTCGCAGCTCCTTCAATTGCCTTCGGTGTGCAACCCTCCGAGCGGTTTGCGTGGAGAAACTCGATGACATTGAGGTGGCCATTGGCAGCCGCGCGATCGATCGCGCTTGTGTAGAGTTCGTTCGGACGGTGCTCGTGCAAGAACTTGATGATATCCAGACGCCCAATATCAGCAGCCGCAGCCGCTTCCAACGTCGAAGTACCCTTGGAGATGTTCCAATGGACCCATTTCAGCAGCTCCAAGTTTTCGGTTCTGATGACACGCGAGATGTCGCAGCCGCGTTCGTCCCCGTCCGAGCGATTCGCGTGAAGCCACTTGGCAACATCAAGATGCCCAGATTCGACTGCCAAAGGGATCGCTCGGCCAGTCGCTTGGACGTTCAGCCACGCGAAGTTCGCGGTGCACAACCACTGAATGACATCGAGACGCCCGGACTTGACCACCTTGTCCAGATCCACCACGACTGGGAATCCAGCGGAGATCAGCTCGCACGAGTCATCAGTTTGCGCTCCTTTCTTCTTCTGTGAGCGCTTGTAGACGTCATCCAGAAGGCCAGCAAGCCACTGGATCACATCAAGGCGTCGCTGTTTGGTCACTGTCTCCAGCTCCGTTCCGTTGCACTTGTATCGCCGCTCGTTCTCCGCGACCGCCCACTGAAGATAGCCCAGAGGCGCTTCGGCAAACACTTCGTCCGTCAAATCATAGGGTTTCCATTGCTTCCGGCCGCGTGACTCTCGAATCCACCGTGCCACCGCGATGTGGCCCTTCCTCGCCGCCACCTCGATCAAACTCGCATCGAACACGACGTAGCCCGCTCGGTCCTCACGCATCAGCCACGACAGAACATCCACGTGTCCGTTCTCGATTGCAGCGTAGGTGGCGTGTGTGATCTGCGCGCCTGGCAAGTAGCTGAGCACCAGCCACTGCACCATTCCCAGATCCCCGCGCGCAGCAGCGTGTTCCAGTCCTTGGTTGAACTTCCAGTCGCGGTAGAACGGGTCGACAGGCGGGTTGTCGGGTGCGCGGGCTTGTTCGCGATAGGCGACTCGACGGAGGAGGCGCAGTGATCCGGCCTTGCAGGCGTCCACGATGCTCCAGATGTGCGTTGGGTCGGCCATGTCGCTGATGTCGTCGACAATGTGCGGCAACGCTAGCAGTTGGGGGCACCGAACGCGACAGAGCGCCGTGACGATTGCGAGCGATGGAGGGAAGGCGTCTCGCATCAGGTGCATGGTGATTTCCACAGGTTGGTCGGTTGACTTGGACGGAAATCGGGAAATGGGAAGGAGGACTGGGAGCGCGGCACCTATCTGACGGTTGAAGAAGACCAATCCAACCAATCCAACCGTAAGAAGAGCAACGAAGAACACTCACGACGACAACTGCGAAGCGAGACAGTACCAACAGCAGAAACAGCCTGTAGACCTTTCCATTACGATGGCTGGGTCGCTCCTGGAAACGCGCTCGCCATCGGGATCTGCTCGATGCTGTTGCTTGTCGTCAAGGGTTCATTCGCCTGGACTCTGCAACAACCGCGGTCACCTCGATACTGAACCAGGCCTGCATGTCATTGTCCCAGTCGCTGTCGGTCGACCGTTGTTGTGTACCACGGGTGGATCAATGGCCGTGTTGCCGAAGTGACGCACGCCATTTCCTACATCAGCGAGTTTGTAGACGTTTTGGTCCAGCGGGAGTCCTGAAGACACCAGGAAATGGTTCTCCCCTGCTTGCTTTGGTGCCTGTGAGGTCACGAAACGTTGCCGAATTCGCGGCTAAGGCTCTCCACACCGTGGGAACTCACATTATGAACGACATGTCGAAGTCCTCGAGCGGCGAGCAAGCGCTGACCATCCTACCCTTCATTATTGGCAAGAGGTTAACTATCGCGCAAGATGCGCCGGGGGCTTCATCGGCCAGTTGTCGCTACCTCATGTGAACCGCCGAGCTCGGAACCGGTCAGCGCTTTCGTTAGCAGTCAAGTGCGGACGCTTGGACTGACAGCTCGCTTGACATCTCAACCAAGTTTACCATGGCATGAATCTCGACTCGACCGCGGCGTGTGACTGGATACAAAACTTGCCCAAAGAATCAAACGAGCTGCTTCCTGCGTTTGTGGACACCCTCGTGGATGGTGACGCAGTTGTTGTTTTCCCACAAGCGTTCGGTATGACGAACATCTAGCAACATGCAGCAAGTGAGGCTGCATCGATCGTCTCCCATGCCTCCTGCTCGACTGAGCCGGTCAGTGACGACGAGTCTGGTCCGGATGACCCACTCCAAATCGAGTCGGAGCCTGAGCAGCCTGTGGAAGACTTCCTGGCTGTCGAGCCCATGATTGAGCTGATCAGCGACGCTTCTGACCACGACACGCTTGCAACGAACGAGCGTGTCACTGAGGTGGTGGAACTCACAGCTGAGACGATGACCAGTGATGCTGCTGATCACGACTCGCTGGCAACGAACGAGCCTGTCCTTACGACGCTGAAGTCTGCCATTTCGACGACCACGTGGACCCAAATGCTGATCAGCGATGCTGCTGGTCACGACTCGCTTGCAACGATCGAGCCTGCTGCTCTCACGACGCTGGAATCCACGACAGTGTCGACCACGACGACCACGACCAAGACGATCACCGCGACAGCTCCTACAGCCTCTTCTCCCAGTCCTGACTCATCACGCAGTAGGGCCTCATCACGCCCGCGACTGGACCAGAAGCTGCAGCCGCCGTCCGTGCTGCCATCTCGCTCTCCGCCATCGTCGTCGACACCGTCCTCGATCCCAGCTCGTGAGCGCACTCGCTCCGCTGTCGCCGCGACTCGTGCTCCAGTCGCCGCGCCGACCCCCAGCTCAATGCCCCGACGCGACGTGGGCTCGCGCTACATGAACTTCACGCACTCCGACCGGTTCCAAGAGGAGCGTCAGCGCAACGTGGCGCGCCGCCAGGAGCTCGCCGCCCGCTCCCAGCAGAACGCGCAGACCCGCCTCAACGCCGGCGCGAGGTCGGCTCCGACTTCAACAGCGACCAGCAGCGCGTCGTCGGCCACTTGAGAGGTGGCGTCGCGCCTCACTGCCTTCGAGAACGACCCTCGCTGGCTGGCCCAGGTCGCCGAGAACCGCGCGCGTGCCGACCTCGTCCGAGCGGCGCGCAAGACCAAGGCGACCGTCACCCCCTCAGTGTGAGTGGACCCTCAACGACTCGCGATGGCGACCCGCGACCTCAATGGCGGCGTCCACGCACAGCAACAGCATCACTTCCAAGTATTTATCGCACTTTCCTCTTCAGTCTATCACCATCACAAGCAGAACGAGAAACAGCAGAAAACAAAAACAAACAATCCAGCCTTCCTTCCTCCATCCGATCGTCCCACTCGCTCTGCTCAATGTCTCGTCGGCCAACGCTCGACGCTGCAAACTTGTCCGGTCTAGAATGCGAGTCGCGATCAGCAGTGCTCGGCAGCATGTTGGAAGTATCGGTGGGCCGCCTGGGCCTCATACAAACTGGTCAAAATGCTGAGTCCCCCCTCAAGACTTGCGAAGCAGTGCTGGATGGCCAAGTGAACGTGTCAGCTCACAAGATAGGGTGTGTCAAACATATCGAGGAACTAATCAGCAACCTTCGGCTCCGCCAACTGAGCTTCCCGAGCACGGGTTGGTGCAGCAAGTCAATGCCCAGCTCGATTCTGATTTTGTAACCCGGGCAACTCGCAGCCACCACCTTCTTGGGAGGACGAACCAACTAGTTTGGGATTGGTGTTAGAAACCGTTGTAAAGGGCAATGCAGACTGCTGCGAGAAGCGGACCCGCAATGTGGGCTCTCCCAGAGGGCACAGTCCGAATGCGACTGTGAATGCCACTCGAATTCAACATGAAGACGGTAATTCTCACGGCAAATTCCCCCGATCTCCTTCTGGCGTGAAGCAAATTTCCACAGCGTTTCTCGTCCCACTCGACGCTTGTTCTATGACGAGACAAACCGATCACGAAAACTGCGCGATGCCGCCTCACACTGTCGTAGATTCTCGTTTTCCTCGTCCCGCCAAGTCTTGCCTCACTCCCGAAGCTTGGACGCATTGCTCCATCATGAACTCCATCATGAACCTGGCGATGCCACCACTCGCTTCCGCCACGGCCATTTGCCGCTTGTGTGCCGGCGGTCGGCTCTACCCCACGTCGTCTCCCGCATCAGCGAGTTTGCGGACATCTCGCCCCCGTTCGACTCGAAAGCCTTCGAGAAGCACGAGTCGCCGCGATTCGTGTTCCGCCAGTGCGCTCGCGAGATGCTCAAGTGGCTTGTTCAAGTCTACCTTCCTGGCGCGAAGTCATACGGGGCGTCGTGTGAGGCGGCGAAGAACGGTCACCTCCATGTACTCGAGTGGCTCGACAGCGAGTGCAACGGCATAATCCACTTTGACGTCCTCTCCTTGGCGCATAAAGATCGTCATGCCGCGGTGGCCGAGTGGTACTGCAAGCGACCGCGGGCGTCTGCGCTGACTGTTCGAAAACGTTGGCAAGAATACAAGATGCACAGAGTTGATCCCGCAGTTGTCGCTGCCATTTCTCAAGTGAACTATCGAGCAAGGCTGGACATGCGACGACAAGTTGCTAGTGATGACAGCCAAGCACAGACGCAAGGACATCACCAAGTGGCTCGTCGGTCATTTCGACCAAATGTACCACAGAATGATGGCCCGTCATGATCGTGGCGACTGCAGTTGTCCCCGTGCCCGACCGAATTCGAGTGCCGGATCGGTCGAGCTGATCCCCAAGTGTCTGAACGAAAGCGTGGACGGTGAGATTTCCTCTCGTGACCCCGATTGGGGACTTTCCTATCGTGGAATGCGCCGACTCAGCCGCAAGTGATTCCCACAGGACTTCGATCTCTTTGATGTCTCTACTGGCGGGGATGTCGAAATCATCGAGTGAATGCGCGCGTCCAATTTCCCGTGGCTCGAGTTCCAGTCAAGCTTCTTGGTGATGGACGAAGCGGACAAGTCTGGTCAATACAAACTGGTCGTTTGGCTGTACACGCACCGGTCGGAGGGGTGCACGAAGGATGCGATGGACTCTGCAGCGATATATGGCCACCTGAAGATTGTGCAGTTTCTTCACGAGAACCGATCGGAAGGCTGCATGAAGGAGGCGATGGACTCGGCAGTCTTCAATGGACACCTGGACGTGATCAAGTTTCTCCACAAGAACCGAGCAGAAGGATGCACGACAGAAGCCATCGACAGAGCATCCCAAACCGGACACCTTGACGTGGTCAAGTCTCTCCATGAGAATCGGTCGGAGGGCTGCACAGAATATGCGAGCGAATCCGCGGCATACAACGGACATCTGGACGTGGCCAAGTGGCTGAGTGCGCATTCCTCGGATCTTTTCACGACCGACGTGATGGACAGTGCTGCCAAAGGAGGTCTTCTGGACGTGATCGAGTGGCTCCAGCAGAACCGGTCGGAAGGGTGCTCCAGCAGAGTGTTCAAGACGCTAGCGATAGGCATCAAGTTTGAGGTGCTCAGGCTCCTCGCAGTTGGGCGGCTCAAAATCGAAGGTACGATGGGAAAGCAGCTCGAACCGATGAAGTGCGCATGCAGACACCAGAAGCCATGCAGCTAGCCACTTCTTGGGTCCGTGCCGATGGGAGGTGGCTGTGAGAGAGATCGGAGACCTTGAAGGCGCCTACGGGAGGCAGTCGCAACAGCACTTCACAATACTTCGCAATCGTTATTTGATCACGTTGCTCACAATCGCCTAGCACTCGATGTTGCTGGGCTGGCCGGTGCAGCTGCCGTGCGCGCCGGTCACGTGGATGTTCTTGAACTCCCAGTTGGACACGACGTCCGGGTTGGCCTTGATGTCGTAGATGTTGGTGGCCGTGCCCGAGAGGCCGTCGATCGTGATGTTGGTGATCGGCACCTTGCTGTTCGGGACGCCCGAGTAGCCGCCCTTGGTCTTGTTGTAGTCGGAGTGCACGACGATCGCGTGCTTGCAGTTCTCTACACGGTTGTTGATGTAGTTGACGTTGGCGACGAGGCCCACAAAGTCGATGATGGTCTTGATTCGCAGGCCGTTATCGTTGTTCACGATCGTGTTGTTCACCACCGTGAGCCCGTCGAGCGTGTTGGAGCTGTCCAACACGGCGCCACCGAGAGAGCCGATCGAGACGCCGTGGCCGCCCTTGCAATAGTTGTTCGAGAAGACCGTGTTGGTGCTCGACTGCATGGCGAGGCAATCGTCTTGGTTGTACACACGGCAGCCTGTGATGGTGACGTGGTCGTTGCGACCGAGGTCGAAGCCGTCCGTGTTCTTGGCGAGGCCGTCGCCAGCGCTCGAGTTGAGCTCGAGCCCGCTGATGGTCGTGTAGTTGGAGCTCAGAATGCTGAAAGTGCGGTACGGCGAGTTCTTGATGGAGAAACCCGCGAGTGTGGACCCAACCACTTTGTTGAGACGGAAGAAGACTGGACGCGTGACCTTCTGCCCCTGCGGCCAGTACCAGTCACCCTGGCCATCGAGGGTGCCCGGGCCAGTGACAGTCAAGTTCTTGCCTGTCAGCTTGATCAGCGGGCCATCCCAGAGCTGGCGCAATGACGAACGATCACATGGTCAGTCATATCATCCAGTTGTATGTGGCATTTTGGACCGAGGGAAACGCACCGCGGGCTCGAAGGTGTTGGTACCCTCGAACTTGATGGTGGCGCCGGTTTTGGCCTTGGTGAGGTCGAGCATGACGCCCGCCGGGACGTTCAGCGAGCTGATGACGATGCTGCTGCAGTTGGAGATGTCGGTGCCGTTCACGTAAGTGCCCGAGAGGACGCACGCGTCGGTCTCCGCCTCCTGGGCCGTGGAGTGGCCCGAGGAGACGGCAGCGAGCACCGCGGCCAGCATCGAGGCGAGTCCGAAGATCTTCATGGCTGCGGCGGGCTGATCGGTGGCTTGCTGGTGAAGGAGTAAAATCCGGAATGAGCTGGAGAGCGGTCGAGGCTTGACCAACACTGCCGCTTTCGTTGAGAACGATCAGAGGAGGCGAGTCCGAGGGGTAATGTTCGCTCACCGCATCTGTCGGCGCTAGCAACTGATGACGGCCACTCCGATGCGACGTGCGAACGTGAGCTGTAGCATGTGATTGAGCAGCAAGTCCTTGGAAGATGCTGCGGACGATGCGAGCGATGATGGCCGATCTCAGGTTGGAAACGTCACACTCGTTGTGGCTCACGATCGTTTGGTTATCACGTGGGATGGGACCATCGCGTCGCGATCTGACGAGCGGTGAAGCGGCGATGACGCTAAGCAGCCGTAAGCCGCCTCAATCAATCGAGCGATCAACATCAAAGTGTTGTGTCGAGGAGTCCGAGAGCGGAAACGTCCCAGTCGGACCTGTCTTTGGTGCGCGGATCGTGGGGTGACAAGCGAACAGCAAACGAGATCTGCAGCCAGCTGTTCGCCTTGCTCAGCCTTGAGATGCGGCACGATAATCGTGTGCAAGGAGCGTATACGAAGCGACAGCACATCTTCAAAGACGCGAAGTGGCACAAGCAACTGGATCTGGCTGCACGAGCACTGCAGTGCGAATACGTCCCGCATGCCTGATAGCGATGGTCGATAAGTCGAGAGTAGTGGGTCTTTGATCGAGTTCACTGATGTCTTCTGTCTTTATGGGTTCCCGCCAAACGCCTCGAGGCAGCGTCCAAGCTGTCCACGCACCACAGCGTAAGGTATGAGCGCACACTATCCGTCCAGGTGCTCACTTGTTGTTGTGCTTTTGCTTCATCTGTCGGAGCTTCTGCTGGTACTCCTGCTGGCGCTTGATCTCGCCCATGAGCAACTGCTTTTGCCGCTCGCGCTGCTCCTTGCGCGTCTTGTTGAGCACCTCCAGCAGCAGGGACTCGACGTTCGCCTGCAGATCAGCCGACCACGGCTTGTCGCGCGGGTGGCTCTCGAGCTGCTGCCACACATCGGCATACGCAGGCTGCTCCTTCAGCGTCTGCACAACATCAGAGACGAAGTCCCAGAACGAGAGATCCGACGGCAGACGGGGAAGCTGCAGGATCGTCAAGAGGAAGGCGCCAAGCTCCCTCTCCAGCTGGGGCACCGCCGCCGCACCCGGAGTCTGCGTGAAGTACTGCTGCACGAGCTCCAGGAACTCGAGGCGCTCGGCGTCCTCAGGTTCGACCTCGAAGCCGAGCTTGCGCGCCACGTCAACGTTCTCCTTGGTGCGTGCTGCCTCGTTGATGAGCGGGCGGAGCGCGTTCATGAACTTCCAGAGCGCAGCCGACTGGAACGGAGGCCCGCGGATGGACGCTCCTGGGGCGAGCACGTTGACAGCCGGGTAGATGCGCTGTCTGGCGAGCGACGACTCGAGGTAGATGCAGTCGTCGACAATGGACGAAACGCGCTCCTTGAACTCGGACACCTCGCCCGTGCTGTTGTCAGGCGCGTCCGCGAGCACCAGCGTCGTCAGCGACCTGCCATCTGCACCAGAGAACTGGGCCGAGCGCTCCATGAGGACAGCATGCGCGCTCAGACTCAGCTGGGTGATCCGCGGCAGCTTCATAGTGTGCACGAGGCTCTCCACCACCATCATGTGTGCGGCCAGGTCGTCGTACACGACGACGCTGCGGTGGGACTCTCCTTTGTTCATGAAGAACTCGGCAACGGCACAGCCCGTGAACGGGGCGATGTACTGCATGACGAGCGAGTCGCGCACATCCGCGGCAACGATGGTCGTATACTGCAAGGCGCCTTTGTCTCGGAGATACTGCACGATCTGCTGCGTGCGCGTCGCATTCTTGGCCACGCACACGTACACGAAGTGGGGTGGCGTCTGCTGCGCTTCGAGCGCTTGCTCGACCTGGTGGACGATCACGTCAAGCGCCACGCGCGTCTTGCCACTGTTGCGCGGGCCGAGCACGCCCACACGGTGTCCCATCGCCATGGGCTTGAGGCAGTCGATGGCGAGCACTCCCGTCTCGAACGGCTGCGAGAGCGGCGCGCGCTGCATGAGCCCAGGCACCGTCTTGCTCCCCCAGGCGACAGGGATGCGCTCGTTCGCGCTCGCG
>JAADYH010000450.1:0-20716 GCA_023338125.1 Phytopythium aichiense | reverse complement strand
GCAGCGGGCGGTCGACCAGAGGGTTTCAGGAGCGATTAGCATGACAACAAGTTGCATTTGACGAGTCCTGATCCGCTTTTTGACTTTCAATGATGCTTCGTGGGCTCTACACACTGTGCGGTCGCGTGTTGCCACCCTCCTATCCGATACTCGCTCAGTCCTCGTAGAACTCGGCCTCGTCGCCAACGTCGACGTCATCACCGAGCTCTGGGTCCATGCCATCGTCCGGGTAGTCGTCCGGGTCGCGATCAAACTCATCGGCGTCGTCTTCGTCGTCCACGCCAAACGCTCGCTCACCTTCGAGGTCCTCTTCCTCGTCCTGGATCGCGTCGTACATGCTCCGCTGCTCGTCCATCTCTTCATCCTGAAACGGGTGCGTGCGCTCCAGTTGCTGCTGCTCTTCTTCGTCCGCGTCATGCTCATCTTGGTCGCTCTCATCGAAGATCGGTCGGCCATAACGCGCTCGCTTGGCTGGTCGCTCCAATTGCTCTTCGTCTTCATTGTCAACATCTTCGTGCCCGTCCTCGGACGCCTGACCAACGGCATGGTCCTCGTCGCTCTCGTCTCCTCCATCAAGGACAACACCATTCGCTTCATCAACCTCCTCAGAATGGCTCTCGTCGTCGCTGTCGATGATTTGGTTGGCGTTGCGCCGTCGCCCACGCGGGATATGATGTTGCTCTCCATCGGCGTCGCTTTCCTCTGCGTTCTGAGCGCCTTCGTCCTCGTCTGCGTCGTGGGCATCTTCGCTCTCGTCTACTAGTACAACAATGCGGTCAGGGCCACCGTCGCCCTCTTCCTGCTGCCCTTCCGCCTGCCTCCGTCGCTCTTCCCGCCGCGCTCGCTGTCGACGACGCTTCTCCACGCGTCGCCGCTCACGCTCTTCGTCGCGCTCTTCGTCATCGCTGCTGTACTCCCACACGCCTTCACCGTGTTTGACTTCATCCTCGTCGGAGAACGCCGCAGTGGCTGCGATCGCCTGCTCTTCGTCCTCGTCGTCAACAATGAACGAGTCGTCCGAGTGTTCGCCATCTTCTTCCTCTTCTTCGTCGCTCTGATGGTGCCGACGACGACTGCGACGAGACCCATCGTGCGCTTCATCGGTCACCAGACTTATGTACTCGGGCAGTGGGGCGTCGGACATCTCGTGCGGCTCGCGCACAGTCGTCGTCACGCTCAGCTTGACGCCGTACAAGTCGTCCGTGAACGTGAACGTGTACTCGCCTGCATTTCCACAACGTTAAAGATCAGAACACGAGACGCTGCCAAGCCTAATATACAAGCAATGTACCGCCAGGGACGTCGAGGCGAAGCGACGGGAACCGGACGGTGCCGCGCTGTGCGCCGCGCGTACGCTCCAGCACGCAGTTTCCCTGTAGTCCATGACCATGACCTCTAGTCAGGCTCACCAAACATCACAAGCCACCACCAGTGGAGCCAACGTACTGCTTCGTCGCGCACACGCAGCGTGACCTCGTTGAAGTAGCTGGGGAGGATAAATGCGTCATCGTCATTGCCATGCTCGTCCAGGAAGAAGGGAGCGCCGCCGTCCAAGTGCTCCTCGTCCTCCTCCAGCTTGATGACGGCCACTTCGCACTCCTGGTGCTCGCTGTACAGCTCGACAATGCTCGGGAACTCGACAATTGCGAGCGCCACGCGCATGCTCGCATACCCGTCCTCGTTGGCGTCCGTCGTGTCCAGCACTACGTTGCGCGAGAGCGAGAGCCGGCCGTCCACAATGCTATCCACGCTGACCTCTGGATACAACCGTCGCTGGCGACGCAACTCCCCGTCACCTCCGTCTTCGGCTTCTTCATCTTCTTCACCGACTTCGCTGTCAGCGTCGCCATCACTCTCGTTGGCCCGACGGTCATGGAACGCGACCGCCTGGTGCTGCAGGAAGTGGATGCGCCACTTGGCGTCCACTTGGTCCAGCAACGAAGCGTACTCCTCCTCCTCTAGGTCAACCTCTCCGACCGCAGCCTCAACCTCTGCCTCTCGCTGGCGCTGGCGTCTGCGTGCACGCACTGGCGCTGGCAGAAGCAGTTGGATGGCGTTCCAGAGTGTCACGTTGATGCTGAAGACGGCGCTGGGCGACGACGATGGCGACAGCGGGCGTAGAAGGTCGGCGCGGCACGACGGGCACTGCGCCTCCTCGATCGGCCGAGACAGGAACGTCTTCATGAGGCACACGCGGCTACAGCAATGCCTTACGTTAGCGACTTGGCGAGTACAGCAAGAGGAGGCGGTTGCGACTCGCACCAGAACGAGTGGCCGCAGAAGACGGATGTGGGCTGCACGTAGCACAATGACGGGCGATGTTAGAGCACGAGACGCGGGTACTCTGAACAGTGGACGGGAGCGGCGGCACCTTGAAGAGCACGTCGTGGCACAGCACGCACTGGAACTCGGTCTCCAGCGCGTCCGTAGGCGTCGTGGCGGTCGGTTCCGGTCCCTCAACTACCACCACATCCTCGTCGTCCATGTCTCCCGGCTCCTGTCCCCCCTCACTTGCATCCGCAGTCTTTTCTTCCTGTTCCTCCTCCCGCTTCTCCTCTTCGTCGTCCAGCAGCACCACCGGCGGGTTCATCTCCTGCTTCTGCTCTTGCTCCTGCTCTGCCGCTGACTCATCCACGTCGCTTGAAGCGTCTGCTGCTTCTACTTGCGCTTCCTCAGCCTCAACTGCTGCTGCTGCTCCTGCTGCTGCATCGTCCGCCATGCTCCCGAGACGCCGAGCGAGCGATCCAACGTCGCGAGAAAAATGGCGCCAATGACGCTTCGAGTCGCTTCTAGCGCCGTAACCCCATCGTCGGAGGTTACCTTTCCCGTGAACATATCGGTCCGGTTGTATGCACAATTGTCTGATCTGCACAGATCTGATCCGAAATTGGTGGAATCAAGCTGAAGTGATCAAGACCTGGACGAATGGAGAAGGTGGCGGATGTTTCGTCGGGAGGAAGATCGAAGCAAAGGTTGGCAGCTCCACTGCACCGCCTTGATGATGCAGCGGTCGCCTGTTCCAAACAGAGATGAGTGCAGTCGCCCCATCGCCTGAGTTCAAGCCAACGATCCAAGCACGAGAGAGAAGCAATCGCTGGCTGTCTTCTGGTCTTATATCGCTCTGGACAGGAGGTGGCGTCTCTGCGCTGCCATGCGGTAGTCACCGCCGTCTTCGTACTCGGCATCCTCGCGTGGCTGCACTCATATCGTTACACAGTGTGGAGCTCGTCGGGGGCCTCGGGAGGCGCCGACCAGAACATTGAGAAGACGCCCGTGATGATGCGATCCGCCACCGTCAGGTCCTCTTCCTGGGTAGACACTGCAGCGTGATCGTGCTGCACGTCCGCTGACCCGCCGACTGCGTGGCTGTCAGGGTGTGCTGGCCGATGCGTGACGCTAGTGCCGTCGCGAGACGAGGGAATGCGAAGCGGCTGGGCTGGCGAGTGACCCGGTGCTTCGTCGACCACAAGCTCTTCATCCAAGTGGAGCATAGTGTCGCCTTCCACCACCACGCCTTCTGTGACCGAGGAACTGCGACCATCTGAACCTGCGCGCTCACTCGAAAGGGTCGATCTCGGCGCGGAATCGCGTCTGAACGTGAGCGTCAGCGGCCGAAGTCCGCCCTGGAGCAACAGCATCACGTGGCGAAACGGCGCGTCCTCGACCGAGTGCTTGTTGACGGCAACGAGGCGGTCGAATGGTTCGACGAGTCCAGACGCTTCCGCTCCCATGTCTGGGAGAATACTGCGCACCGTCGCACCTTCGTCAGGAACGTTCGCCTGGAAGTGGATGCCGATCGAGCCACGCTCCTGGAACACCACGTCGAAGTCAACGAACCCGGTTTCCATTGGCGAGTCGCTCAAGTTGATCGATCCCACTGCGGACTGTGTCGAGCGCGTGTCAAGCGCCGACGAGTGGCGCCGAGACGAGCTTGTCGGCGCCGCGAGGTTCTCCTGACCTGTGCGCGGATCGGTCCATGTCGTCGTGTTCGTGTACTTGTTGAGAAAGTAGACCGCTCCCGCCGTAGTGACGCGCATTTCCCACCCGGCTGGCAACGGCGTCGAGAAGTCGTTGATCTTGTGCTTCCGCCCATCGTCTGGCGGTACGTGACAGTTTTCCGTCTCGACCAGGTCATCGATGTCGATCCCAGAGTTCATGTGTGGGCTCGAGAATGAGCGTCGCAGAGCCGAGTCCGCCGCCATCAGCTCTCGCCGTCGGTCGGACCCATACTGCGGCGACGCGCGCTTGAGCGACGCAATCGAACCATTCGAATCCACGACACCAATGCGGAGGGCTGCCATCTCAACTCGTGGGTCCTCCAGCTCCGGCGCGCATGCTCGGTCATTCCGGCGGAAGAAAGTGATGCCTTCGTCGTCTGTCCAGCGCTCGACTGCGTGCGGTAGCTCAACCCCCGAGCACAGCTGATCCAGTTGCCGCGACTTGACGGCCAGCGCGCGCTGAAGCAGCGTCCGCTTGTCCGAGGCCGCTTTCTCTTGTTGGTCCAGTTCTTCTTCGAGCCTCTCGACAGCTTCTCTGCTTTGCTGCAAAAGCTTCTCCGCGTCGGCGCATCGTCTCTCGGCGTCGTCCTTGGCCAACTGCAGCGACTGCAGCGCATGCTTGTGCCTTTCCAGCTCTTCTGCGAGCACCTTGACTTGGTCCATCGACCCATTCAAGGGCTGAGCGTTTGCTACCGTGGCAGATCTGCCGCGCACCAGCGGCACTGCCGCCTCCTGCGTCTTCCTGTACGTGATAAGCTCCGTCTTGAGCTCGGCCACAAGCGCTTGCGATCGCTGCAGCTCGAGCTTGAGCTGGTTGCTCAGGAACTGCACGGCGTCATCCTGCAGCTTGCCGGTGAGGAATACGCGCGAGCCGAGCACCTCGGCGAACTTGGTGACGGCCGTTTCGGCGTCGCTCTTCTGCTGCATGAGCTTGGCCACCGAGTCGTTCAGGCGCGAGATCGACGGCTGCGCCGCCTGGTCGGCCACCACGAGCCCCCAGAGCGCGGCCAGCTGCTGGTTGATGGCTTCGTGCGTGCGCGCGTTCTGGTGCAGCAGCTGCATGAAGTCGGCCCAGCGCTTGTCGCCCGACAGCGACGTCGGAAGCGGCGCTAGCGACGCCGTCGCCGCCGTGGACGGCGCGATGCTGAAGTTGCTGTAGCTGCTGCTCGTGTCGGTTGATAGGACGCCGCTCTGCCTCCTCCAGGCCTCGTCCTCGGCCGCTTCCTGCGTCGCCCAGTCCGGGTGAAGCACCGCCGGGCCGGCCCTGTCGCCGCCCCGACTCGCCTTCTTCTGCCGCTGGTACGCCATCAGCAGGCGCCGGCCGCGCGCCACCAGCTGCCGCTGTGTCAGCGCTGCGTCGCCCTCGCGCGCTGGGTCTTCTTCTTCCTCTTCCTCCTCGTCTTCGCTGCGGCCCAGCATATCCGCCGACTGCACCTGTCCGTCCACCTCCGACAGCGGCAGCCGCACGCTCGCGACCGACACGAACGACGCCGAGGACGTCGCCGCGCGCTGCGCCTGCTGCGGGTCTCGCGCCTCGCCCTGCGCCGCGCCCAGGGGACCCGCAGGTGCCGCCGCGTCCTCCGCCACGGACGCGCTCATGCCGCAGGTGTCGACGTCGTCGGCCTTTCCAAACACGGAATGCCCATACAAACCGCGCAACGTGGCCATTTCCGGATCAGCCAAACCTGATATCGAAAACGAACGATATATGCGAATGCAAAGGTTTTATATGGAACGTCCCATATAGTGTCCTAAATGTAGATGTGGAGCACGCGAAACGACGCGGGTCACCACACCACGTCAATGGGATCATTTCACGTCAGTCACTAACCGCCGGGATGGAGACTGTGCGGCTCGAGTTCGTGGGCGCCGTGGCGCTGTCAAGCGCGGCCGTGGCGCAGTTTGTGCAGGCGCTGAGGGACGTGCCGCAGGGTGCCGAGTGCGAGATCGACGAGATCCGCTGCCGACGTGTCAAGGGCGACACCGAGAGCGTCGTGCGGCTGCTCTGCGACGCGCGCGTCGCCGCCTTCCTCTGCAAGCGCTTCGCGTGCGTCTTGTAGCGGCTTCGTGCGTGGAATCGGTTGATTGCATGCTGACGTGGTCGATCGTTGGGGTGGACAGGCAGCAGACGCGGCACATTGCGCGTGGAGAGCTGCTGCTCGTGCGCTGTCGCCGCATCCACGGTGAGAAGCTGCCGATGGAATCAGAGATGTACGGGTCGCCTCGGACGAACAGTCCTCATGCTGGCTATCGGACTGTAGATGGACCTGCGTCGGCGCGATCAGCAAGTGTGCGCATGCCGCTGACTGGAGTCGAAGCGGCGGACACGAAGCTGCGTTCCTCTGTGCTCGTGAAGGTGATTGACATGTCCGAGTTCCCCTTGCACGGCCACTGAATCGCCACCTCACCCATCCATTTTGATAGCAAAGAAGCGATGACGCAGCGCAGCCGGGGTTGCCACCGCCCGCACTGCCCATGGACAAGGTGATCGCGCTCATTGACGTGCTGGGCGACCAGGTCGCGGACGCGCACGACGTGTACGAGCTCTACGCGCTCCGAGACGCTTCGCCGCCACTGCGGCTCTCTTTGCTCGGACTCTCGAAAGCCATGACCAGACTGTGGTGAGACTCCATTCGCATTCGAGCGCCTTCCAAGCCTCTCAGCACTAGCCTAACGCTATGTGTCCGCCAGCGAGAAGGAGTGGATCGTCAAGCAGTCTGCTGCAGCTCCATCCAGCCATCCCCGTCGCCAGCGTCAGCCACAACCGGATGGCGGTGACGACCCAGCACCTCCATTCGCGACGGTGTCAAGTCTCCGCACTCTGCTCGACAAGCTCATAGCGAGCAGCGGCGTCGCCATGACCGCGCTCCCAGTCTCCCCGACCGCCCCGTGCATCTCGTACACGGACTTCTTGGCGTGCTACGTCGCGCTGCTGCACTCAATCCATGCGTCTGCCACCAGCGCAAAGGAATCATCCAGGATGCTTCAAAGCACTTGAAATAGGCGAACGCTGGTCTATCTTTGCAGTTTGTCTCGGGTTTCATCAAGCCATCACCTCGATGTCAGTCCTATAAATACTCGCGTCGCCTTCCTTCCTCATCACAGCTTGCAGTCACTCTCCACAGCAAGACCTGCAGCGCTCACGGAGCTCAGCACTCGACCTTGGCCTCGAAGGTTGAGTGGAGATGACGACATCGAGTGACCGGCCAGACGGCGTGGGTGCTCCTGCTCACAGGAGTCGGCGCCGTCGACCGTCCATCAGTGGCACAGCCCAGGCTGCCGTGGGGAATGCGCTGAGTGACTCGCCGGTGCTGGCACCGTCTCCGCCGCCGATCGAGCAATTGGACGACGAAGATACGGCTGCAGCAGTCGGCAAACCCACCACGAATGCCGGTGATGTTGGATTGCTCAGTCACTCTCGGTCGCGCTCCAGCTCTTCCTCTCGAAAGATCAAACGCGGGACTGCTGGTGGGAGTAGCGGCACTCGGTCGAGACGCACGACCGCCGCGTCGTCGATCATAACTGCAGCCAAGAATGCTCGCGCGGGGCTTCTGGACGCTCGCGACAGCTTGACAGCAAACATTTACGCCAGCAGCAGCAACAACAACAACGAAGACGAGGGTGATGACTGCTTCCAGGACGAAGACCGCGCTGAAGAGGGAGAAGAGAGAGACACTCGCCGTCGACGATCGCGGTCTCGATCCCGACGCTCAAGCGCGGCCACTGGTCCCGAGCTCGTCACACTTCCAGGTCGCGAACCCGAAGCCACGACGGAGCAGTCCAAGAGCGACCGTCGCGGGACGCGTCCGGTGCTGCCGTCTCGCTCTCGTCGCTACCGGCAGCTGTCTGCTGGGCCTGACAAGAGCAGTATCGCCCAGCAGCACGCTGATCGCCCGCCGTCGCGGCAGCGTCATGCGTTCCCGACTCACTTGATCGATGCGAACGCTTTCTGCGCACCAACGAGTGGCACCACGCCTGTCGATATGGAAAACGATGACTGCATCCCCGTCGCTGAAGTTGTCGTCGTCGCCTCGCACTCGTCACATATCGGGTTGAGTGCGGCTAAAAACGAGCGTCCACCGTCGCGATACATGACCAAATCCAATCGCCGGGCACAAGCGGGGAGTGCCGCCTCCCACAGCCGATCAGTTGCTGTCGAAGTAGCTGCCGCTTCGTCGCCGCAGACAGAGGTAAACAACACCGATCCGGATGCTGAAGGAGACGCTCTAGGTCGCTGCGTCCCGTCCAGGCGCCTTGCGGTCGAGTTCGGCAGTTTTTCGTGCAATCAGGCGCACCACGACCCGAAGACGGATGGGTTCGCAGATGTGGACGAGAGCATCCCACCGCCGTTCCGCATTGAGATCACGACTGAGTCCTCAGAGCCGCCGTCTCCTTCCAGCGCTTCGTCGTCCTCCACTCCGCCATCGTCAATCAACGAACTGGGCGTCACCGGAAGAGCTGGTGGTCGTCCACCACGCCGCGCCGCCTCTTTCAGTAGTAACCAACATCATCAGCAACTTGGGAAGGCGGCGAAAAGAGAAGGTGATGGACGCCCACCGAAGCCGCGCCACTCGGTCAAGTCCTCGTTCAAGTACGTTGCCATTTTGTCTTTGATCGTGGTTATGTGTCACACCGCTTGACTTGAGAGCGTGTATGTCTGCAGTCCTCTTCAGTGGTTCGGCGAGGACGACCAGATCAACAACCCGGACAACTTCGAGACGGTCATCACGGTCGCAGGCCCACCACCGAGTGACCCTGGCTTGGACGACGACGGTGAAGACCCGAGCAATGAGCGGGACGAAGACGACGATGTCGAAGACACGAGCCGTGTGCCATTGCAGTGGTCGAGTATGCAGCCACCTCCGACCGCTTCCGTTTCCCACAAAGCTGGCGGCCACAGCTGGATGGTCCGGTCGCTGAACAACAGCAGTGGCAACAACACCAAGCCGCTGTTCAAGAGCGACGTGCCAGACTACGACAGCATGGACGCCGAGACCGCCATCGCGGAGACCCCACTGTACGACGGCTCCAACGACTTCATGGCCATCGCGACGCAGATGTCCGATCTTCGGCTCGACGATTACTCGCTCGCGGATGTCATGGCGACGACCAACAGCGGAATCAGCGGCGTCAGTAATACTGGCATTGGAGGTGCTACTAGCACAAGTGGGCTGGGCGGCGCGGCTCCACCACTTCACACGTCGCTTGGTCGCGACTTCCTCAGTCTGTTCGCTCAACACTAATGCATTCTTCACGGGGGAAGCTGGAAGTTGGCAGGAAGCGTCACATTCGGAGGCAGCATCCACGCGCCAGTTTGCTCCTGATGGGTGTTTTCCATCGCTTGGATGTATGTGAGCGTGCTCATGATGGTAGCGCCGAAGATTGAGACGAACAGGATGCAGCCGGCACAGCAGCACAACACCGTGATGCGCAGACACATCTTGGGACCGACGAGCTCCTTGATCATGGCGAGAGGGTTGGCTGACAAGCGCAGTCTCCCGACGGGCGGAGGTAAGTAAGGGTTCACGTTCGGAGAGTCCTGACCTTTCCCAACGGGGTTCGCGGTCGCCTCCTGCTCTGGCACAATCTGTACCGAGACGCCCAATCGACCCTGAGATGCATTCATACAACAAAAATGAGACGCCATTGACTTGATACGGTCGGCAACGAGTTCATGCAGTGATTCACGCACCATGTCCATGGAAACAGCAGCCTCTCGGTCCGTATAGTGCAGTGAGATCCACTCGGCATCTTCTGGAAGCTGACCCAGACCCATAAAGTCCTGTACAAGCACATTCATGACTTGTTAGACAGCGCATCAATGATCGAAAGCAGCCCGAGACCCAACTCACCAAGAGGCCGTTGATCGCAGCCTTGGCGTCTGACTTCTCTTTGGCCTCGCGGGTCTTCTTGAGGTCCGCGGCAGATGGTTTGACCAAAAACGCGGGTTTCTTGGGCATCCTTGACGATTTCTTGACGCTCACAATTGGTTCATGGCGCTTCTGACGCCCCTCGAGCAGTCCGTCCTTTTCCTTAGCGGTGACTGAAGCAGCGCTTGATTTGGGGCTGTCATTCACGCCTTCGTCGTCATCATTGTCGCTCCGGTCGTCGTCTGGGGACTCGGCATCATCAAATGAAGGTTCATTTCCATTGTTTGGATCAACATCCGCATCCCCAAACGCGCCTTCGTCGATGGTGTGCTGCCTGCGCAGCTCCGAGAACGGCGACACGCTCCGGTTCGCTTCATATGCTCGACGGATCCACTTGTACAGGTCGAGCTGCGCCTCGCCAATCATGTCGTTCCACTTGAGCACGTCCTTGTCCCACAGTTGAATGTGCAGTCTGCCAAACTCGGCCGTTCGCAGCGGAAACTCGACCGGTAGCTTGACGCGCCAGTTCCAGCACGGCTTGCCATTCGAGCACCGCCAATGCACATCAGTCGTCTCAGCCTTGCTTCCTTCCATCCAGACCTTGACAAAGTAGTCGTTGATCTCGCTGTGGTCCTGATCCACTATGCCCTCGCCGCGCCACACAATTACACGAACTTCAAACTTGCGAGGCGTAGGTGGGTCGACAGACACAGGAGGCGTGAGTGCTGCTTGCTGAGCTGTCATGATGTCGACCCAGAGCTGGACGAAACCCTGTGAGGTCGACCGCTTGTCCGTGTATAGGTGACGATACTCGACCGGCTTCAGACACCCCCCGGCCTCGGCAAGCCTCGGGTGGTCATGGCCGATGCGCTGCCAGTCGCGATGAAACCAGCGGTCTTCCAAGTCGATTGTTGTCTTGCCAATCAGGTCGTCGGTGATCAGATCGTGGTCCCACACGGCGACCTCGAGCTGCGACGGACCAGGCAGTACGGCATTGAACGAGTACATCTTGTAAAACTCGGGACTCAGCGTCTTCTTCTTGTAGTTGGCGCGATCCGAAATGATGTCTTTGCCCAGCTTGAGTCGAAGGAACGGGTCCGAGTAGCCGTTGGAGTCCTTCGACTGCAGGTTGCTCGCGCGGAGCACATACACGCGGACCACGAGCTGTTGCGGCTCGCGCAGCTTCTCGATATCCAGCAGCGCTGCGTTGTTCGCCTCTGCTTCCCGCGACTTCCGCTTGTCGACCACGCGGATGAGTCCTTTGAAGACGCCTGCCTTTAGATCCACGGGCACGCGCTTCCGCTTGAGCAGCGATGGCCGTGTCAGCACCGACCGATGCAAAGTGTACGTCTCGAGCGCCTTCACCTTGAGGAACTTCTCCAGCTCTTCGCCCCCGTACTCGCCGCTGATCCACCAATCTCGTCCTTGCATGTACGGTGGCGGCTTGAGTCCATCGAGCTCTTTTGTGTTGATGGTTTTGGACTGACCGCTTGGCCGTCCGCGAGGAAGAGACAGAAGATCAGCCTTTCCAGCGTGATACCGGCGCTCATTCTCCTTCCGCAGCTCATCCAGCAGCGCGGGATCGTCCTTCACGTCAACAACTGTGTCGGTGAAGGTGGACGTCGCGTGCGAAGACTTGAGGACAAGTGACAAATCCAAGTCACCCACTCCGATGCCATCATCCACGTCCTCCTCTTCCTCTTCATCCTCTTCCTCATCAGCGGCGTCAGCACCAACTCCTTCGACTTCATCGCCGCTGTGAATACCGAGCGCGTCCGTGTTGCCACCTTCCACGCCTGTTGGCAATACTTCATATCGCCTCTCGTCCTTCTTTCTGGTTGATTTCTGCCGCCGAGAAGTCGCACTGAGCAAGCGGGGATGCCTTCGGCCACGCTTCTTCTTCACGCTTTTGACTTCTTCGTTTGTCTTGGTGGTGAAGGCAGCGCCAGTGGCAGGATTCTCGAACGCTTGTTGTTGCTGTGGCGGCACATAGTCCGAGCTCCATGGCAATTTGCTGCTCAGACCGACCTTACACGAAGCCAAGACGCTCTTGCGGAGACCTCCGATCCCATATTCGCATACTTTGATCTCGAGCTGCGGAGCAAACAGGGTGTCGATCGGCAACTTGGCGTTTGCGACGATGTAGTCCAGGAAGTTGGCGTTCTTTCCGTTTGAGGATGCGCTCGGACTCGTCTTGCGCACGCTCGTTCCGTCTGAAAACATGCCGCCCGTGAGTTCAAACTCGAGGTGGGGGTGCTGGATACCCAGCAAGCTCAGAGCCTTGAGCTTACGCACGCCAAGCGCTGCGATCTCGAGCGTCGCCTCTTGATATTCAGGGGTAATCGGCTCCGGACGGTTCAGAAACTCAATCGGCCCGGAGTGGTCGATGCACTGCACTGATACAAGCCCGTCGCCTTTGCACTCGTCGACGAACGCTGACGACTGCCGACGAAGCGCATGCAGCTTGAACCAGTGCGGCCTTGGCGCGCGAGCATTAGAGACCGACTTGACAGCCTTTGTCATCGGAACACGCAGCTCCCCAAGGATCGCGCCGGGAGAATTTGTGGAGCTTGAGATATTGGCGTCGTGAACCTGGAAGAGCAGATCGGGTGAGAACGCCAGGTCGTCGGGGATGCGAACGACAAACACCAGCGTCTCGTAGAACAGAGGATCCAGTGTCTTGAACTGAGAAGCCGTCTTCTTCAGTTGGCCACAGCAGCGCACTGACACAAACGGATTCGGGGCACGGACTCTTCCAGTTGGCAGCGCAAGCTTGCGAAACTGGAAGATATGCACGCGCACTTCTCGGTGCACAAAGTTCTCGTGGAACGGTCCAAAGATGGACATGTCGTCGCCCCACGGATGGCGCGCGGCGATTTCTTCGCGTCCGAACCCGAGACGAATCAGCAATGACCCAGGAGACTGGGTCTTCTCCAGCGCATACTTGGTCTGACGACGCGTTTCCTCCTCATTGAGCGCGATCCACTGCGGTTTCGACGACGAAGGTGACGCGAAGCCCTTGGAGAACAGATCGATTGTGCTCAAGCGCGCGTACGATACACTCACGAACTCATCCTTGTCGACCTGGCGGCTGAGCTTGATAATCACATCCGGTAACTGCGTCAAGTCGGCTGGCAGCACGATGGGCCACTTCTCCCGAGACAGTTCCCACGTCACCCGCCCGTCCTTCGCGACAGCTTCCGGCTCAAACTTGATCTCGTACGAGCCGATCGCGATCGTCACACGCACTTTCGTTGGGCCAGACAGCACCGAGAAGGAGGTTCCGTGGGGAACATCAACACCGCAAAACAAGGCACAACGGAGCGCGTACTTGATCGTCTTGGGGAAGCGCTGTGTGTTCGAGTCCAGGGCTCGGTCTTTCATGCGCTTGAGGTGAAACTTTTCGCCCTCACTGGGTGCCGGTGCTTCAACACGCTCCATCGACAGGAGAATTCGCCCGCGGTACGTTGATCCAAAGTCTGGGTGCTGCATGACCGCCTGGGCTCGCTTTTTGTTGACATTGCGCAGCGGCGGGCCGTACAGGTTGAACCACCGCACTTCGACACGCTCTTGTGCCTCCTCCTCCACCTCCTCCTCTTCCTGCTTCGTTGTAATTTGTGCTTCGTTCGACTCGGAAGGAGCAGAGAACGCGATCCCACCCGGACACGTCGACGGAACAACTTGATGGTAGTCCCACGACGCGATACCAACAAGTTCGTCATTGGTCGCGAGGTCGCGGTCCCACACGGAGATGCTGATGTTGCGAGACAGCGTTGGGGCCATCACTGGGATCCACAACTCGTCCAGAAACTCCGCCGCAAGGTTCGCGGAGCCCTTCACAGTAACTACCGACGAACGGCATGTCGCGTTGGCCGAAAACCCGATCTGCACGAACGCGTCAATGCCACTGGAGGTCAACAAGCCGCCCTCGTCCATAGCGGGTAAGTCCTCGGCCTTGAACACCTTCACCAGCAGAAAGTTGAGCTTCAGATCAATCGATGGAGGCAGAAGCACCAGCGACTGCGCGTCCGGTTGACCAGACGACAAAGCTAGGGAAGCCGCTGCCGCGGTAATTTCCTGTGCGATCTCCGCCTCTCGATCGTGGACAACGAACGAGTCTCCAGGGCCAATGACGATGACGGTGATGAGCAGGAATCCCTGCACACCGCGGTCTGTGTCGCTCAAATGGTCGTGCACAGCAACCCACTGGCGATACAGCTCGTGATTTGTCTGGTCACAAGGATTAGCACAACACACGTGTTAGCGCGAAGCAGCAATCGAGTCGACGCGCAGTGAGACTGACGTACGCGAAAGTAGACCGACAGGCAGTCCAACTGGTAGGCGCCGATAAGCTTGTCCTTGAGAATGGTTTCCTTGTCGAAGACAGAGATCTAGAGTAGGATTCGACAGCGTTGGAATCAGGCGGTGGCATCGCAACGATCCACGCGATCCGCGATGAGAGCAAGAACTAACCTTGATCGATGCCTGCTTGAGGTCGTCCCGGCCAATGTTCTTGAAGTTGAAGAACAGAATCTCGTCAAACACACAGCCGAGTGTCTCGTACTTGGTCGACGTCTTCTTCTTGGCACCAAGCACTTCCACTTGGCAGTATGGGTCGGAAGTGCCGCTGAGCTTCAAGTGCACGAACACTCACGTTAGCCCTGTTGTCAAGACCAACTGCTCCAACCACAAACTCACATTCTCGCCCTTGAGGTCGCGAGCCTCAATGATATGGACCTGCACCTGGTAGTCGCCCTGCTTGATGTTCGAGAACATGACGCTCTTGCGCTCTCGCTCCTGCCGCTCCAGTTCCCGCCGTCGCGCCAGCGCCTCCTCCTCCGTCTCCTCCTCCTGGTCCACCATGATCCCGATCGCCGCGGCTTCGCGCTCGTCCTGCAGCGCAGACTCAAGTCGCACATTCGGGTCGTGCCGCTTGCTGTAGGTCAGAGCCATCTTGAGCTCGATCTCGGCCTCGCCGACCTTCTTGTCCCAATTCTTGTCCTGCAGCCGCAGCCAGCGCTGACGCGCCATGCCAGGAGCCGTAGAGAGTTCCGTCGCGGACACGCGCACTTGGCCGATGAAGCGCATCTTGATCGACGATCGATCGCGGACCGACAGCGTGACTGGCGACGCCCAATCCACCGCACGGAAGCTGAACGTCTCGTTCCAAACCGGTTCATCCGTGCGCGTCATGACGCTTGTCTTGGCCTCGCGTCCCATGGACGAGAGCTTCACGTAGCAGCTCGGGGCCGAGCGCAGAGCCGTCGACGGCAGCTGGCGAGCACGTAAGACTGTGATCACGAGCGTGTTCGCGAGCTTGTCCTCTGCGTCCACACACGACCGAGGTGAGCATTACAGCGCTCCTCACGACAATAGACGTGGATGCGATCCTTACCAGATTCATCCGACAGGTTCACCTCCTTTGGCGCGATGTCCACCGGCGCGTCCATGTAGAAGCTCTCGCTGTCGTCGCCTTCATCGTCGTCATGCTCGCTGCTGCGTCGCCGCGTCGCCTCTGCTACGCGCTTGAGCATCGCGTCGCCTTGGCTGTCAACCTGGTCTTCTGGGAATGGAAGGCCATCAACAAGATCGCGCCTCCCCGCTTGCTGGTCATCCACGAACCAAAAGATCCCAAGTCGTCGGTGGCTGACCACCAGCTCGTGCCTCTTCAGTCGCATGCGACGCTTTGGCTTGGAGGTGTCGGTCACGCCGAGAAAGATTCGCTCATGAGCTGTCGGATTATCAATCGCTCCCATGGAGATCATCACCTCACGGATCGCGAGCTGGTCTTCCCAAAGGACTACGCTGAGCCAGCGGCGCCTCGGGCAGAACGGTCAGCCACGTCGTTCCACTTGGACTTCCAGTCGGATCGGCCCGTGTGCGCCTTGACGTGGGTCCACAGGATGCGGCGACTGCCCTTCTCGCGCAGCAGACTCTCGAGGATGTCCTGGTTCATGACTGGCTGTCCGTCTCCCTTGCGCCAGCCCTTGGCCTTCCACTTGTCCACCCACTCGGTCATGGACCGGATGAGCAGCATGCTGTCCGAGTAGATGAACAGCAGCCGGCGTCGCGCCGGGTCCTCCATGTTGGCGCGCTTGATGGCCTCCAGCGCGGCGAAGTACTCGGCGCGGTTGTTTGTCGCGCGCTCCTCCACGAGCTTCTTGACCACATTCCACTCCTGGCGGTGCGGAAAGATGCACGCGTAGCCCGCTTGGCACCCTCGTTGGCCGTTCTGCAGCGCGCTGCCGTCACAGAAGGCGACGAGAGAGCCCGGGTCCTTCGGGTCCGGGTCTCCGCTCGTCTTGCCCGTCGACTGCGCGAAGCTGTTAACGAATGCCTCGGCCTCCTCCCGCGTCGGGAACTTCTTGAAGCTCGCGCTGTACAGCCCGTCGACGTGCTGCTTGGCCTCCTTCCAGGTCGCGAACACGCCCGTCTGCCGGCCCTTGGCCACCGCGTACCAGAACTGCCCCTGTCGTCCGTCCTTGCCGTCGTCCACGACGACACACGACCCTGGTGGTGTCGACCCTCGGGTGGTGGTTAGAAGCACGGCCGAGCCCAGCGCCGCCCTGGCAGTAGGTCGAGAGGATGACGCGCTGCTACTACCGCTCAGAGACAGCAACTGAGCAGCCGAGCCCGACTTCCCGCTCGTTGCGGCCACGTAGCCGTCGAGATAGGCCTGCGCGGCCTGCCGCGAGTCGAACGTGCGCACGATTGGCCGCGCGACGCCCTCCGTGTGGCGCTGCACGTCGCTCCACGCGTCGAACACGCCCGTCTGACGGCCCTCGACGACCGCGTAGAACGCTGAACTGTCCGTCTTCTGGCGCTGCGGGGCCGGCGCGCGCTCCGGGGCGTCATCTTCCCGCCCGCGCTTCTTGTCGCCACTGATTGGGTGACTGCCGCTGCTGCCGCTGCTGCCACCCACAAAGGCCTGGGCCTCCGCCATCGTCGGGAACTTCTTGAAGCGCGCACCCGCGAAGCCCTTGACCTGTGCCTCGGCCTCGCCCCACGAGTGGAAGACGCCCGTCGAGCGCCCCGCCGCCACGGCGTAGAACCCGCCGGCGCCGCCCTTGCCCATGATGCTCGTGGTCGCCGCGTCTGTTCTGGAGAGACTTGCGCTTTGTATTGGAGGAATGGTGTGCGTCAAAGGGGTTACGCTGTAACCCTTCGTTGTTGCAGGAACACCAAGCCACGAGCAAAACGTGGAGGAACTGCGAGCGACCCGCGTGGTGGAGCGGCGAGTCGTGCCTGGTAGCAATCTCTTGAGCTTCCTCCATTGCGCAGCAGTGTCTTCGTCTCTATTGCGATGAGGTGTTTTTATCTCCATTGCGTGGCAGTCTTGGCCGCCAACGCGTCCAAGACCAGCAACAACAATGTCAACGGCATCGCGACAGCCAAGCGGTGAAGAGTGCAAGGGCGTTGTCACCACCCTTCGACAACCTCTTTCCGTGGAGCTACCAAGCGACCAAGACGAGCATTATAACGAGGTCATCAGCGTCCTTTGACCATGAGTTCCTCGTGCGAAGCGGCAGGTTGGTGGCCATCGACAGCAACTCGAGACTCCCATTGAGACGCGGTAAGAGGTTTGACGGTCGCGTGATGACGCCCTCGATGCTCTGTGAGCGGTCCAGCACTCGCTCCGGCCATCATCGCATCCTCCCCATCACAAGCAGGAAGGTGTTCGCAAAGCCCAGCTCGAGGTTCAATGTGAATACCCAGTCGGGCGCGCCAGTCTTCTCCATCCATTTTCACTTCAATAGAAGCTCTTTTACCTTCATCACTGTATGCTTTCGCAGCTGCTCATTCGCCTCCCGCACCCGACCAGAACCAGCATTGGACCAAACTTTCCCCCGCCAAACCGCGAGCTCCAGGCGACCGCCCGCCTCGGCCATCGAGCCCCGCGCGCCGCTCCCCCGCGTCCTCCAGCTCGCCGCTGTCCCCGCCACTGGTCCCTGCGTGTCCGCGTCGTCCTCCCTCCCCGTGGATGGCTAGCGCGCGCGCCTCGCCCCCGAGTCTGTCCGACTGAACGCGGCCTGATCAAGAAGAGAGAGAGAGAGGAAGATGACGCCCGAGGTCGGCGACGACGCGTTCGCGCGCGGCATGTTTGTGGCGCTATGGCCCAAGGTCGACAAGTGCGAGAGCTACGTGGCCGAGCTGCTGGCGGCGCAGGCTCAGCTGCAGGAGACCATCGACCAGCTCCTCGCTGGTACGATCGCCATTCGGACCGCCCTCTCCTCATGTCACGTCATGCCGCTCACCGTGGTGACTGACGACAGGTCTGAAGGAGGCGGAGAAGGCGGAGAAGAGCTCGCTCGTGGGCTACGCAGCGCGGCTGCGGGACTTCCCAACGCGCGTCGAGCGGCTGCAGGCGAAGCTCGAGCGGATCGAGGACCGGCTGCTCGCCATGAAGCAGGCGCGCGACCGCGGTGCCAGCTGCGTCGCCAAGTTCCCCGCCGCCGCCCCGCCGGCGCCTTCCACGGCCGTGGATCCCGCCGCCTATGCCGCCTCGCCGCTGTTCTAGCCGCCTGAGACGCACACGGAGCCTTTGCTTGCTGGTCGTTCGCGACGGGGTGGTGGGGTCGCTCCGCCTCGACATGTCTTCATTCCTCCCCTAGCACACCCGCTCGCCGCCTATGCATGAGTATTTACCACCACCACTTTGGCTCCATCTATCGTTTCTTGCTGCCTCACGAGCCGGCGTCCGCCTGCCGCCGCTGCTGCAGCGCCATCGTCTTGGCCGTGTTCCACGCCGCGCGATCCTCAGTCGACACGTTGGGCCGTTTGAGCTGCGGGGGAGCGAACGGCAGCTTCTGCTTGCTCGTCGGGCCGGCCGGGCGGTAGCCGGGGGCGGCTTCCGGCGCTCGCTGCCGCTTGCTCGCCGCGTCCGAGCGCTCCGCCGGCCCCGAAGACGCTTCACCGACGCCGCTGGTCGTCTTGCGCTTGCTGCTACTGGTCGTGGATGGCGGCGGTGGTCGGAGAGGCCCGTCGGAGGAGAACAGCTCGTCCGCGGACGGGAGCACCTGCCATGGAAGGGTCAGAGGTAAGTGACGGTGGTGATGAAGGCGATAACTTTGGACGTACTGCGGCGGCGGAGGCGGTACCGGCGGCGTTGGAAGCAGCAGAGGACGGCGCAGACGACGAAGCGGTCGGTAGAGGCCCCTCGTGGTCGCTGTCGCCGTCGTCCGAGGACGAAGACGACGCCGAGTACTCGCATAACAGGAACGACATGCTCGCGCGCCTTCCTTGGCACAATGGAACAGAAGCCCCCCACCGCTGCTTTAGTTAGCTCTCCAATATTACATGCCCTTTTACTTCGATTGTGATATATAAAGTCTTTATTAATTGCTTTATCTTATTAGAGGACCCTATATAATACATATCAACGTAAATTTGATAGTCTCTGACACTGCCTTATCAACGAACGGATGCGTCGGGAATGCTTGGGGCAAGCATCCGCGCCAGTGACGAGCGCGAAGACGACGACAGCGTGTCTTGAACGACCATTTTGATGCCTGGCGAGCTGCCTGAGCCGCGTGTTCGAAGTTGGCCAGCTCACACGCAAACGACGCGCACTGCATGTTCCGTTAATGAACTCGCACGGCTCCACCGCCTCGCAGCACACTCAGTCGGCCGCTGTGTCCAACTCGAGCCATCCGCAAGTCGAAACGACCACCAAGCACGGCCTCCTTTGAATCGAGGTGCACCTCCGGTCCTCCGACGCCAGTGGCCACGACGGCACGGCTCGTGGCATGTCATTCGAATCTGACGCCGCCGCGATGCCTGTCGTGAGGACGAGTTGAGCTCGCCACGGCTTCCAGCCTGAAGTCGAAGCACTCGGGGCCATATCGGTGATACTCACCAGCTTCTCCCTGAGAAGCGTAAATCCTCGACAAGAAGAGTCGCATTTTGAAGAATCGGGCGGATCCCATGGGTTCACTTTCTGGCGACAGGATGAAGCCCATTTGAGATGACGGTGCCCACCTTCCTTGGAGAGAGAGAAGAACGCGGCAGGTCACTCGAAGTTCAACGGTACCCCTCTCGGACTTGGGCGTGGAGCAGCCGCCAGAGAATCGCAGGAGCTCTGTCACGCGCTAATCGGAGGGAGGCGAGGCCACAATGGCCGACCGCCGGGCTCTGGGAGGACGCGAGGACGCAGAGCGTGGGGAGGACGACCAGAGTGCGCGACCGAGAGAGACGATGAAGAAGAATGTATGGAGACGACTCGTCTCGTGGATCAAGACTCTGATCTGTTACCCTGGAGGTCGCACGCCGCCGAGTTTGCAAGGCTCACACGTGGAGAGTCTAGATGAACCGCACGGTGACGACTTTCTACGACAGCCTGACACGGCCCACACAATGCAGTCCGACGCGGTCGAAAGGAGCGAGACGCACGCATCTGGATCTGTGCCGGCGTCGACCACCGAGCGATGTCCCACTGACGGACTCGGGGACCACGCGTTGATCCGCTACCAACACGTTCGTGGGGAGATCGAAGGGATGGATGGCGATGGCATTGACGAAGAGCTGTTCGGTTTGCTGCTGAGCGCCGAGAGCATGCGCGACGAGATGCGTGCGTACGAGGAGCTAACCGCTTGGCTGCTGCGGCTGGCACAGACTGGACACTTTGTGCGGCTGATCCGTCGACTGCACGGCGTGTTGGATGCGATTACCTCGCAGTACTCGGCGGTGAACGAGCTTGTGGGTATGAGTGAGTGGAAAGCGGCACTTGATCGAGAACGAAGCGCACGCGTGGATCGCTACAACGACATATTGTCGGCACTTGGCACAACCGATGACTCGGAGATGAACCGCGAGTGGGATCACGTTTTCCATGAGATCGAGACCGAGGAG
>JAADYH010000045.1:0-49521 GCA_023338125.1 Phytopythium aichiense | reverse complement strand
CCAGCAAGCTGTGTTCGCTGTGCCACTATACTCTGAAGAAGGCGCGTCTGCTTCGGCGAGTTCGAGTTGCGGAAGAACAGAAATGTCCTGCGCTGTGCCAACAGTACTTGCAGGGCCAACTTCTGGAACTGCGACGTCAACGCCGCTCGCAACATCCTCAAACTGCTCGCTACCAGACTGATGGGTCTCGGGAGGATTGCTGCCTTTGCTCGAGGGTGAAGCGGGTCTCCTCTCCATGCAACGTGGGTGGGAAGGATTTCGGTCCGTCGCCACGCCACCAGGTCATTTCGATCGTTCGAATTTCGATCGTTCGATTCGAGAGTCCAAGATAACCGCCGCCAGACGACGTCAAGTCGTTGGCAAAACGTTACTAGCAGTTCCGAAACGCATACGACTGCACGAACATTCACGGGAGCCCGATGGCCGTCAATCCTCTCGTCGTGGTGCGGCACAGGTGCGCCAGCATCTCCGTCGCTTTGCTGAAGGATTCACCAACTCGAGGCGTCCCTCAGCTCCGTCAGACAGCCACGCCGTGATGAGAAGCGCCTTCGAGCTATTTCTCATCGTCGCTGTCGTCGTCGTCATCGGGGAAAGCGTCCGCGAAGCTCTCGAGGTCACTCGTGAGCTTCTCGAAGAACGAGAACGAGCCCTTGCGGTAGCGAGTGCTGCGGTTACTGCCCACGATCGCCTCCCTTGACGAATCACTCGAGCTTGTGCTGAGGCGCGGTGCCATATCCGACCGCTCCCGAGGGCTGACAGGGAAGCTGCCAGTCAAACTGCTGGCGTCGCTGGCCTTACGCTGGATGTACGACACCACGTGCGCACGCTCCCGAATCGCCTGCGCGTTCTCACTCGTGAGGCGCTTCGGGTTTCGAGGCACTCGATGCCGGGAAGTGCTCATTGACTGCGACGGATCGCCAGCGGGAAGCGAAACGTTGCGACGCACTTCCGGTTTGGTCATCAGACCAGTTGCCGTTGAGTCCGTCAACTCCACTGACAGCGAGCGGTCGTGGATAGGCGAGTCTAACATCAGCTCTTCCGCCAATGGGTTCGAAGCAAGCGGCCTCCTCTTCTCCTCTGGAGACTGCTGCTGCTGTTGCTGCTGGTGCTTCTTCTTGCCCGAGCGCCGGCGTCCTTCTCTCGAGTTGCTTTTGCTGCCACTTCGTCGTCTACTGTTGGGCCGCGGACATGACTCTACTGGCGCCGACGTTGACGGAGCCGCTGCTTTGCTCGAGCTGCCGTTCATCTTGTCAGAAGACCGCTGGGCAGGTCTCACAGCCTCGGCGGCAGTTGAAGGAGGCCCCCGTGAGCCAAACGAGTTGCCGCTCGCATGGGAAGCAAACGCCAGAGATTCGTCCGTGTCCTGTGATCGGATCAAGATCTGGGAGTCAATCGCGTCGTGGCGCGCTTTACGCGCGGGATCTCTCAGTCTGCTTGGTCGCATACTGTCGGTTGGCGAGTGGAACGGGTCCGAAAAGGATCGAGAGAGCGCGAGCTCCGACGCCGACTTCGTGTCAATCGACAGCGAAGGCGCAGCGGAGGCGTGCCGCCCGTTGGTCCTTCTCTGCCGGTCGAACGCCGTTCCATTCGACGACCGTGATTGGCTTTTGAACTGTGACAGCCTTGGCGGCTGCGGCGCCGAAGAAGAAGGAGTAAGCTGTTGCCCGCTCGGTCGCGACTGTGTGCTCGACTGCTCACTCTCGGTACGATGGTCAAGCTGGTGTCGCCTCTTCTCCTGCTTCTTCTTCTCCTTGTCCTTTTGGTTCTTCTTCTGCCACTCGTCGATGCGTTTTTGGAGCCATGACTTCGGGGATCGCCCGTACTGAGGCGAATCGTTCTCTCCGTCTTTCGAGTGCCGTGCATCGATCGGCAACGATGGATTGCTACTCTTGCGCGACGGGATAAACGCTGAGCTCTTGCTTCTCCGTTCCCGACCTTGCCCGCTCCCGAGCGAGCCAGAGAGACTAGGCGTCTGCGCGCTCATCCGGTGCACGGCAACATTTCTGTCAGCAGACGGCTCGTGGTGCTCCGCCTCCTTCTCCTTCGTCTCAGGCGACGAACACATCTTGCGATTGTCTTTGGACCCCCATTGCCTGTTGGAGTCTTTCGAGCCCCAATAGCCATCGACAACCTGTGTGGATCATCACATGATAAGTTATTACTCAACCGTGAAAACATCGACTCAGTACCAAAGTGAGAAGTTCCAGCTTACCACCAGTGTATCGCCTTCGTAGAACCTAGCTCGGCTCTGATCGTCCTTGCGCAGCAGTTGCATGTGATCGTCGTTCAAATTCCGCTCAAATGTCCTGTCAATACCAGAGGAGAACGTGATCAACGGAAGTTCGTCAGCCGTGGAGAATCAAATCACATGAGGCACAGGAGCTGAGGGCGTACCGGGATAACCGGCCAGCGTTTCGATCAGCACGGAACATTTTCTTCTTCTTGCCGAGAAGTTGTCGCACGCGAGGCTCCGACTTGCTCTCGGTGCTAGCTCGGCTCGTGCCGGATTGCCCGCGGTCAGAGTATGCGACAAGGCCAGACGCGAGCTGCAGGCGGTGGTGTGCTCTGAACTCGTCGATCCGCGCGCAGATCACTGCATCCTGTCTCCGCGCACTCTTCAAGAGATTGACTGGGTTCAAGTTGTTTTTGCCGAGCTGTAGAAAGGCAAGACAGCTTAAACTCCGCATGACCGTACTGCATGTCAGGAAGCGGGGTGAGAAGCGTACCTCATTCAGCAGGTTCAAGATGTCGCCGTAGACCGCAGCCTTCAGGAGCTCGTCTTTCGAGGACTGCAATAGCGCCAGCGCTACTCGGAAGAGAAGCTGATGCACGTAAGCAAGGCGGTCACGTCAGTAACAAAGCTAGCAGGCGAATTGAAGCGCCGATGAACTTGCTTACCTCGTCGCCGAACAGGAACATGGAGTCCCAGACCTGGATCGTCACGTCTCGCTCGCATGGACTTGCAAACAAGGTCAAGAACCACTCGGTGCACGCAAGCGAGAGATCCATCCCGGAACCTCCAAGGTTTCCCAGATGCTCCGCCACGTCCGGAAGTTGTATCCGAACCAAGTCGGCGAACACGTGCTGATCCACAGCCAGTCCTAGCTGCTCATATCAACCACGGATCACAGAGTAGGTCAGCTCGAGGTTCGAACACGTGCGTCCTCATCAGGGCAGCACGCAACGCACCATTGTGGTGTAGTAGTCATCAGGGACGAGCTTGATCATCTTGATCAGCAAGTAAAAGGCCTCTTCTTCTTGGACATACTGAAGGCTTCGCGCGACAATATAATTCAGGCCTTGGCAGTACCCGAGACCTGGGTTGTAGAACGAGTAGGCGACAAGCACGCGACGCATCATCTTGGTCTTCTCTGGATCCCATACGTCCTTGTCCGTGTCTGGGACCGTTCGGTGGAGATCCACGTCGATCTGCATCGTCGCATCCGTGCTCGTAGACTCCATCGTGACGAGTCGCTCGTACAAGCCTTTGTGCTTCCGCATCTCCATTTGGGCACCGGAGGCAAGCATCCACAGCTTTCCGTGGAGATCGTCCGGAACCAGTCCATAGTCGCGGTCCTGGCGCGCAATCACCGTGCGAATCCGCTCTTCGGTGCGCCAAATATCATGCGCAAGCTGCCCCACGCCTTCGTGCGCGTTCGTCGAGCTCTTGTCGCTCTGGTCTGCCTGCCGCAACAGCTGATACTCGTATTCGAAGAGCAGCCGCTGCCAGCGCGTTTGCTGCAGCAGGTTGGTGGTGGAAGGCGACTCCACTTCTTGGTCGTCGTCGTCCTCATCGAAGATCCCGTGCTCCGACAGCGGGGACATGTCCTGCGGTCGCATTGGTACAGCCGCCAAGTCAGCATCGTTGAAGCCCACACGATTCACAACTCACATCCACTCTGATTGCAACTGCTCACCCACCATGACGTTCACCCCGACCAGCGAGCTGCGCTCGTCAATCGATCGCCGACTAGACATGGACACGGCGACGCACTGCAGCGCGAGGATGTTCCGGTACACTCGTCCGATGTCGTACGTCTGGAGCAGATCGTCCGGCTCGAACAGGTCCTCTTTCTCCACGCCAATCGCCTCACACGCGCTACGCAGCAGGGGTAGAGCACCACGAGCGTGAGTGCGTGGTCCTTCCTTCCCCAAGCCACCCTCCCCTCCTCAGACGCACCTTAGATACTTGCGCACGTTGTCCATTGCGGCCTCGGACGGCGCACCGCCGCCCTCCCCATCGTCGCTCGGCTCCAGCTTGTCCGCGATGACCTCGCCGGCCATGCCAAGCGCGCGGAAGACCCTGTTAGCCAGGTCACAGAGGCGCTCGCCCGAGAGCAGCACGGCCGGGAAGGCCGCGCGGAACTTCTCGCCGAGCACCATCTCCATCCAGCGCTGCGCGATCTCGCCATTCTTGGCCGGGTCGCGCGTCGGCGACAGCAGCACGGCCGTCGCCAGTTCCTCCTGCTCCATGTGGCTGGTCTCCGACGCGCTCCACGCCGCCTCGGACTCTTGCTGAGCGAGAAAGGACGCCAGGGCAGCCTTTTGTCGGCCTGCTGCGACTGCAGTTGCGAGGAAAGGACGCGGCTTGGGCCACAGCTAGACGCCGGACGCGATACTCGGGACCTCAGCCGGCGGCGGGGCACTCGGCATGCGCGGCGGCGCTTCCCTCGGGGCCCGCGACCGGCGGCTGCTTCCTCTGCCGGCGTCAGCTCAACTCAAATCGCAGAGTGCGAGCCAGCGTGTGCTGTTCCCCCGACCGGTAGTACCGCTGCGCGTCATGTTACAAGCCAGCGAACATAACGCTTCCATCACCTCTTTTCATCGGCATTATTGATAATGAATGAAAGCCGATAGATTCAAGTAATGGTGCGAATACGGACGCTTTGGTCCGTTTCCACAAGGTTCAAGCGGTGTTGATGGGCACGGTAGTCCTCGCTCCCCGCGAAAGCCGATATCACGTAACGGGTTTGGCGGGGTGCGAACTTCGGAAGCGCCAAGCGCGCGCCAACTCAAAGACAGACTCAAGCTCAATCAAGGTGACGCCTTCGCCTCTCCTCCATCTTCCTGTCGCCCCTTCCTCAGCGCCCGTCATGGCGGGCAAAGAGGCGGCGCTGGCGCTGGGCGATCCGGTGACTGGCGGCATGGTCTACCTGCGCGCGCGGGAGCCCGAGGGCGGCGAGGAGCCGACGCCCGTGGTCAAGAAGCGGCGCACCAAGAACTACAAGCTGCGCGAGGACGCGACCCGGGCCCGGCGGTCCGTGGTGCTGCGCCTGCCGCCGTTCGAGCCGAAGACGTTCGGCGGCTGGGACGAGTTTATCCAGGCCTGGACGCAGTACATGGCGCGCACCAAGACGCTTTACCGGCGCCGCAGCTCGTCCACCACGGCGTACTGGAACACCAAGCACAAGTTCAAAAAGTACAACGTGCCCGACTCGTTCCAGTACGCCACCATGGCCTACTGGTGCACGCACGGGTGCATCCAGCCCTCGCGCGGACAAGGCGTGCGCACGCACCTGCACAACCGGTACACGGGCTGCTCGGCGCGCATCACGGCCGACGTCGTGTGCGAGGCCGGCGAGAACGGAGAGGTGCGCTGGTGCGTGCGCGTGCGCAACCAGGTACGGGCGTTGTTGTTGTTATTGGGAGGAGGACCTAGCTGGGCAGTACACGCGCCGTGCTAACGTGAGACGCCCACCGCAGATCTCCCAGCACAACCACCGCATCAGCGACGAGATCTACAACTGCTACTCGAACAACAGCTCGGTCCCGGACGAGCTGCTGCTCGGCGCACAGGTGGAGAGCGAGCCGCAGCCGACCACTAGCGCTGCAACCCGCAATTTCGAGGGCGAAGAGACCGGTAGGATGCAGTTGATCGAGGCTGTGGACAGGAACTGGTGCCGGTGCTCACTGCTATCTGAACAATCGTGGCGACGAAACGCAGACTTCGACACGCCGGCGCGGATGATATCGGAGCTGGAGGCGGGTATGGACGTCGACACAGGTGAACGAGCTCTGGATCGCTGTGTTTCGATGACTGTGAGCCTCATGATTTGTTGTCGTCACGGTATTGACACGAACGCCAGGTGCCTCTGCATACGGTAAATCGGTCATCTCTTCCTCGTCCGAAGCTACCTCCATGCTGATCGAACGCTTGAATCTGTCGCAACTAGGTTCGAGAGGAGCGGCGCGCGGACACTCAAACCACACTTCGCACCCCGGTACCGTGGATACACATCGCTCAAGGCCAACCAAAAGTTGGAGACGTGGGCTAACAAATCAATGGTCTGAAGGCGGCGCTCTTGGACCGACATTGTTGCTGAAGGAGGTACTGGCTGATGACCAGAAGATCAACATGGCGACGTCGGAGCTTCAGCCGGTCATCAGCGAGCTCAAACGCACATCGTCGAGGGTGATCCACAAGCGATTGCAGGACGTCTCAGACATGGTCGTCACCCTTTTGGCCAAGTGGCATCAAGGTAAGGTTATGTCGACGAGCACATGCCACTCTCACTTGTTATGCTCACACCGGCTCCTCATTCATCCGTTCCGCCCAGACCGATTGGCGGAAGAGTCAGCACTTCCTGCTGTGATCAACTCTGGTGGCTCGTCGTCCGACGACCAGACGGGGTCCGTGCCAAGCGCCTCCGCGGCTGATTCGAGCTTCACCACATCGACGACGACGATCGCGAGTCTTCCAGCAGGCTCGCAGTTCTTCCTTGCGTCTCGCTCCGACCCGTCAGCCAACGTGGACATTGCTCTCCGCGCGAGTGGCGAATCGACCGCCGGTGTCTCAGCTGACGATGCCGCGCAGCATGACAAGGACCATGATGTCGGAGCGGACGTGGACCGAGAGGTCGGCGATTCGAGCATCGTGTGAAAAGTGTCGGCGCGAGAGAACCCTCGGCTCTGCTTGTCCACTGACTGATACGTCCTTCCTGTGAATACGTGACTTTCTTTTGACTTGCAGCGAGTTGATGGACGCGGCAGATGCTAATGGAATCGGAGGAGAGTCCTGTTCATGCTGTGTTCTTAGCGTTCGTGATTCATAAATGAAGATCATCGCGAGGCTGGAAGCCAGCGATCGAAGGGCTTAGGCCTCGTCGGTGGACGAGATGAACTTGGGCGGGTGGTGGCGCGCGATCATGAACGTGTACGTCTCGGCTCCGAGAAGCGCGCCGAAGAAGGGGGCGATGATAGGCACCCAGAAGTAGCCGTTGCCGTAGGTGAAGACCTGTCCGCCCCAACCAGCCATGGCCGTGAAGACGCGCGGCGAGAAGTCACGGGCCGGGTTGAGTGCGAAACCCGTGTTGTAGCCGAACGAGAGAGCGATGCCCGAGAGCACGAGCCCGATCACGAGCGGCTTGTTGCCGTTGTCGGCCTCGTTGTTGTGTTTGTCGGTCACGGCGAAGATGCCGAGCAGCAGCAGGAAGCTACCGATGACCTCGTCGATGAAGCCCGCGACGATGCCTTCGTGGTCCTTGGGGTACGTGGCGAAAATGCCTGCCGTGCCGATCTCCCACGAGTCGAGCTCGCTCAGGCCTGGGTAGTACCCGATGAAGACGACAAGCGCGCCGACAAAGGCACCGGCGAACTGCGCCGCGATGTAGTACGGCGCCTTCTTCCAATCGCAGCGGCCGTGGCGGCACATGGCGACCGTCACTGCCGGGTTGAGGTGTCCACCGCTGACGCCGGCCGACACGTACAAGCCCATCATGAGCGCGATGCCGTAGCCGAACGAGATGGTGGACCAGTCACCGGCGTAGCTCGACAGGTCCGGGTTGACTTCCTTCTTGAGCGCGTTCTTCATCTCGATACCTTGCGAGACGACCGTCTGGCACACGACACCGTCGCCCACGAGCACAAGGATCATGGTGCCGAGGAACTCGGCGAACGCCTCGCGCAGCAGGATCTTGCGGTCGATTGGCGTCTCCGTCGTGAGCGACACGTCGTCTCCGTCCATATCGCTGCTGTCGCCCATGCGGAAGAGCGACTTGGTCGACATGGCGCTCGGCGCGGGGATTCTTGAGTTGGTCGGTCGATTCGCTGGCTGCGCTCGCCCGTCGAAAAGGAAATTCCAGAATGCGGAGGTCAGGGGCCGAGACCGACCTCCAGCGCGTCAATGCTCGCCCTCAGCGAGGCGAAGTCGGAAGGAATCCCACAACAAGCGGCGCCATATTTATCCATGCCACAATTTGAAAGCTTCAAGGCGGTCATGACAGGAATAGCGCACGCCGGAGGCCGCACACTCGCTGCCTTCCATGCTGATCTTGGACCGGCCACTTCGTCGCAGGCGCGGCTTGGGCGTCTATTTCCAGTTCGGTGACTTTCGATGGCGAGAATAGCTTCGCCGGAGAGGGGAGATCTCCCTCCTTCTCGTCTTCCCACGTGCCGCCTTGGTTTCTGTCTTGAGCTGGAGGCTCGAAGTTCCCTCAGTGCCGTTTTCCACTCAGACCCACGACCATCCAGCCGTCCAATGCTGTCTCGCCTTGCATTCTCCCTTCCAACACGAAATGCAATCTCGCGAGAGGTTTCAGCGTCCGTTTCTCGCCTCGTTGCCGGTCTTTTCTTGGCGTTTGGCCATGACCAGCCGTCCTTCCACCTCTTGTGCCTCGCCGCAACTGTCGCCACGACCCTCGCAGCCGCTTTCTCGTCCTTGGTTCCGTCTTTGCCGCTGCTCAGCCGCAGGCATTCTCCTTCTTGGTGACCCAGCTGGCGCTTTGCAACCATGCAACGAGGCCGCCCGGCGACGAGTGCTGCCGCTCGAAGCACCGTCTCGAGCAGCAAGGCAGGTGGGGGCACCACTGCCAGCGCGAGAGCACGTGCAACCTCCGAGAAAGCGGCACCGGCTGCTGGCCCAACTGCTGCTCGAGTGTCCAAGGTGGCTGCAACGAGGTCGAAAGCTCCGGCAGTTGCCCCCACCCCAGCCACCCGAAAGCGAACTCCTAGCTCTACACAGAGCAAAGCAGGACCAGCAAAGGCTGTTGCTCCAGCAAACAACCAAGAAGAGCAACCGCAGCAGGACGAGGACAACGATGCTGATCACGGTGCAGCTGATGCGATGAGTGTCTGCTCTGTCAGCAACGCCAGCGACGCCGCGACGGTCGGATGGCTCATCGGCAGCGACTACCGTCTCGTCACTGCGGTCCGGGTCCGCCCCATGCTCCCAGCCGAGAAGAAGAAAGGGTATCGGCGCATTGTGGATATGGCGCCACCGGACGAGGGCGGATGGACGCGGATCGTCAACCCGGTGGCTCTGACTTCACCGCTTTCTCCGCTACCCACCTGCGATGGGGACGCTCAGGTTGCACCGCTGCCACCGCCGGCGAGTAAGCAGTTCACGCACGAGTTCGCCTTCGACTACAGCTTCTGGTCGTATGACCATGCTGCTGGACGCCAGGTGGCGACTCAGGGCGTCGTGTACGAGTCGCTCGGCGGGTTGGCGATCGAGACGGTGTTGCAAGGATCCAACTGCTCTATCCTCGCTTACGGGCAGTCGGGAACGGGCAAGACGTTCACAATGACAGGCGGTGGGCCAGTCAGCAAAGCGATCGCATCGACTGGTAGCTCGGCAACGAGAGCCGCCACTAGCCGAGTCTCCACACGAGCTTCGGGGGCAACACCAGCATCCGGAGCATCGGCTTCTGCTGCCTCTCGACGAGGATTGACTCCACGGATCTGCCGCGGCCTCTTCGACAGACTGGAGGAGCTGCAACAAGACTTTGGTGACAAGAGCGCGGTGCACGTGAGCTACGTCGAGGTCTACAACGAGAAAGTGTTCGACTTGCTTCTCCCTCCGACCAGTGCCAAGGTACGGGATCCACCACGCGATCATACTGGTGATGTAGTTCCCTTCTAATCGTCAGTGATCGGTGCGTCGTGACACCTCACAGCGAGCGCAAGAGCCTTTGAAGGTCAGAGAGCACCCAGAGCAAGGCACATACGTCGAGAACGCGCGGCAGGTCAAGGCCGTGACGTTCGACGCCGTGCAGGCGCTGCTAGAGGAGGGCAACCGGCAGCGTTCTGTGGCTTCGACGACCGCAAACGGCCGGTCGTCTCGCTCCCATGCCGTCTTGATGCTGACGCTGACGCATCAGACCCCTCCACCGCTATCTGCCGGCAAGGAAGGACACTCAGCGACCGTGAAGAAGAGCAAGCTCTATCTTGTTGACCTTGCTGGCAGCGAGCGTGCGGACGCGACCGAGACAGACAACTCGCGGCAGCGCGAGACGAGCAACATCAACCGGTCGCTGGCCACGCTCGCCGACGTCATCAGTGCGCTCGCCAAGCGCAGCACTACAATCGGCGGCGTTGGGAGCAACAACGCGAGCAGCAACATCCCGTTCGTGCCCTACCGGAACTCGGTGCTGACTCGGCTCCTCAAGGAGAGTCTCGGAGGAGACGCCACTACAATTCTCCTGGCGACCATCAGTCCGTGCTGCGCGCACTTTGAGGACACGCTGAGCACGCTGAAGTTCGTCGGACGCACCAAGAACGCGCTCAGTGTGCCCAAACTGCCGTCCCCGTCTCCATCCATGCCAGAACCAGCACCAGCGACGCCGTCGGTTGATACTGGATCCGGTCTCGACCTCGTTCACGAACTGAGGAAAGAGATCCTCGAGCTGAGAGAGAAGCTGGAAGCGCCGCCACCCGCGAGTGAAACCCGCCGCCCGTCATTTCCGCTAGCGCTGTCTTGGGAATCCCCTTCGCCTGGCGCCGTGTATTCATGTCCAGAGAGCGCGTTCACGGATCCTCAGAGTACTGGCGCAGATCCGCAGTCATCGTCATTGTTCGATGCTGTAGCGGATGCCACTCGCTGGGCACTGCAATGCGCACCGTCACCGATGGTAGAGGAGGCGTCAGTGACCTCGCAGCAGCTGCCGTCGTCGTCGTCACCTTCAAGGCATTCCAACCTTGACGAGAATGAGAAGGAACGCCTCGAAGATGAGCTGGAGGAGCTCAGAGCGACGCTGAGTAGGAAGGAGTACGAGTTCGAGTGCCAGCGAGTCACGACCCGGGCTCTGCAGGACCGAGTGGCCGCCCAAATCCTCTCGCAGCACCTGATCCTCACCAACTTGCTCTCAATCCGACGACGCTGGCTGCAGCTGCAGGCGATGCGAGCCTTCCAGCGTTGGCGAACAAGCGCACAAGGCAACAAACTGCGTGAAGGCAGTGCTACAGTGCACGAACATGCCGAGATCCAGACGGACCCTCCTTCTTCCTTTGCTGCTCCCAAGAAGACTCCGTCGCCCGCGGTACAGCTGGATGCGCTTTGCCACTCCATCGTCGACGACTTTGTCTTCACAGCGGAGGAGCAAGCTTTGAGGAACGATCTCCCATTTGAGAATACGAGTCAACTCCGTATCGTTGACTACGATGAAGCGCAGCAGCAAGAGATGGACTGCAACACCCTCAGTATCATCATCGACGGTGGCTTTGACGAGATCAGCGACCTGGAGGGTGGAAGCCCGCCCGAGGAGGCCCCGGAGGAAGACGTCATCCAAGTCTCTGCATCGTCAATCAGCTGTGCGGACAGCTTCGATGTCGAGAAGCAACATTACATCGACGCGAAGCTGGCATCCTGTTTGGATTCGATCGACCTCGCGCGTAAGGCGATGGGGCCTACTCTCCACCGATTGCGGCAATTGGCTGCCTCGCCCTCTTCGGTATCTGGGATTGTCAGTGCTCAGGCTTCCGCTTCGATTGGAGTAGAGCGCAGTCTGCTGGTCAACTTGGACAAGAGACTCGCTGCGCTGGGCCAGGTCGTCGAAGCCATGCGGGACGGACTCGCTCAGCGAAACCTGTGCACCGTGAACCATGGAGTGGCTGCTACGGCAGTATTTGAACTCATGGAAACATTATTGAGCGCTTTCTGCCTGCACATGCTGGGCAGGATGAACGACCAACTTGTGAGCGGCGTCAGTGGCTGCGCGTTGGGTCGTCAAGAGATTGAGACGCAGCTTCGAGCCTTCCGAGAACAGCTTGCTCAGCTCCTTCAGCTCGCGAATGCAGTGATGGCACGCGGCGAGCTGCATCCACGAGACCACGACGCGACTCTCTTTCTTGTCATGGAGTTGGTGGGCATCTGTGAGCGCATCGAGTGCGTTTGGCTCGCGATTGAACAGCGAAAGCGGCATCAACTGGCGAATCAGCGCGTCGGAACCGCATCTCGTTACGAGGTGGAGCAGCTGAGTGCCAAACTTCGGCACATGGAGACCAATTCAAGAGCGTTGAGCGAGTCGTTAGATGCCCAAGTGCTCGAGACTGCGCGTGTCGAAGATGAGCTAGCTGCCTCACTAGAGCAGCTGCGCACTATGGAAGAGGCGCATGCCTCACAAGTCGCGGTCTTGGAGATTCAACTCGCAGAGTGTGAGGCACGCGCCTCCGAGTTCGAGAAGAGAAACGTGGAGATGGCGTTCACTACCCAGACACAGTCGTCCAAGATTGAACAGCTAGAGCATCAGCTCGCGGAGCTGAAAATGAGTTTCCAGGCGTTGCATGAAGCCCAAGATGGAGCGACAGCGGGCGATGAGAGCAGTCCCATCACACTGCGCTGTGGAAACCTCATGGTTCGCCTTGAAGAGGAACTCACGTCTGCGCTCTGCCGCATGAACGCCATAGAGCCTGTGACTGAATCCTCGGAAGTGGCGTCCCCACTGGCCTCGACACGAGCTTCGCCGTCCTCGTCCCCGTTGATGAAGGAGTACAACTTGCAGCTAGCGGCAATCAACAGCGAGCTGAGCGAGCTTGCGGCAACTACACCGATGGAGCAGTCAGATTATTCACCAAGCCTCAATGAGACAGAGTCATCTGCAAGCGAAAGCGGCGTGGGAGAACTCAAGACCGCAATGGAGCGTGATCTCTTCGCTGCCTCGACGCACGAGCAGGAGCTTGAGTCCCAGTTGGCGGAAGCACTGGTCCAAGTTTGCCACCTCCAAGCCGAACACGAAGCATTGATGCGGAGTGTTCACTCTCTCAACTCGGAGCTCTCGGAGGCACTTGAGCGTGTCGCTAGCTTGGAGGACGAGAGATTGCACCAGGGTGTCGACAGTGAGCCGGACGATGACTCTCGGACAGATGATTGGCGCTTGATGACTCTCGCGGACACTCAAAGCGCGCTAGTGGAGTTGGACTTCAAGTTCGTGCTCGCGATGAACCAGGTGTCTGCGCTAAGTACAATGCGCTGCCGCCTGGAAACCAGCGAGACTGGCCGAGAGACTGCTGACACCGAACGAGCTAGCCTCGCTTGCCAACTAGCAAAGGAGCAAGCGCATTGTCAGGAACTGACACGGCAAGTGGAAGCAGCGGTCGAGCACTTGACAGAGCTTCGCGGGCAAGCGGGGACGCTTCGATCCGATCTCGAAAGTGCTCTCAACTGCAAGCAGCAATGGGAGGCACAAACGCAGGAGAAGGATGCAGTAATTGTGGCCCAAGCTGCGGAGTTGACTCAACTGAACGACGGCATGGCGGTGCTGGAGGTTACACTTGAGAACGAGAAGCATGAGCGAAGTATTGCGATCGGGGAGGCCGAGAAGCAAACGCAAGCATTGCGAGAGGAAATTAGGCTTCTAACGGAGCAGATCAGTGTCTTGAAGCTTGCAATGACTGGGACAGAGGCTTCGATTCAGCAGTACGAAGCTCGAATTGATTCGCTCGAGGCTCTGGTCGCGACCAAGACAACTGCAATCGAGACTTTGAGCGAACAGCTCGACAGGGCCCAAGCTGACACCCATGAGAAGTGTGATTCACTTTCCCAGACTCTCTTAGCGAAGACAAGCGAAGCGATTGAGGCTGAACGGAGGAGTGTTGAGCTGCTGGAGGAACTGAAGACTGAGCGAGAGCAGCTGGCTAGTCTCCAAGCAGAGCTGAAGCACCGCAACGAGACGGTGGATGCTTACCAGAAGGAGCTGGAAGCTGCTCAACACCAAGACAGCCTGGCATCAACGGCTGGGGAGGAAGCAATGTCAAAATTGTGCTCTGAGATCAAGGTGTCATCAGAAGCGGTCCAAGTATTGAGAGACCAGCTGAGGCATGCTGGTGAAGAGCACATGAAGGCGATGGGATCTGCGGAGCAGCAGGTTGCTGGCTTGCAGGGCGAGATAGATCTGTTGCGACTGCTTTTGAGAAACGAGCAGGACGACACTGCCAAAGATCAGGCTGAGCGTGATGAAAAGCTCAAGCGTACCGAGGAAGAGCACACGCGTGCAATGGGGTCTGCGGAGCAGCAGATTGCTGACTTGCACGGCGAGACAGACTTATTGCGATTGCTTTTGAAAAAGCAGCAGGACGACACTGTCAAAGACCAAGCTGAGCGTGAGGAGATGAAATCGACGCTCGACGGCGCAAAGGAAGCGTTGGCCACTGCTGTTGCTCAGCTTGAGCAAGCCGACGCCAAGTTGACTGCGCTAGAGAGGAGTCATACCGCGACATCAGCCCAGGTTGTCGAGCTTGAAGTTGACAAAACAGAGATCACAGAGCAATTGGTCAAAGCGCGCAACGCAGTCGCGAGTTCAAGCGCGTGGAAGCATGCTTGGTCGTGCTCAATTGTTCAGTGCGGATCGCTCAAGCTCCAGTTGAAGGCAGAGGCGATCGAGAGGCGTCGTCTCGAAGAAACGCTTTTGCGACAAGATGCTGTTGTGGCGCAGCTCGAGGGAGAATTGGGAGGGATGACAACGGAGCTTGGACGGAGTGAGCAAGCCAAGGAAGTACTCAACACAACGTGTGCGAAGCTCACCAACGAGATGGAGCAACGTCGTGACGAGGTTACCTGTCTGCGAGAGCAAACGAGCGGCTTGGAGACTCATGCGCGCCAACGTGAAGCCAAGTTCATGGAGCTGCAGTTGCTTCACGACTTGACAGAGCAGGAGAGGCGGAAACTGCAAGATTTGGTGGAGCAGACTGAAGGTGCTTTACGGACGCGCATCGCGGAGTATGAGGCGGCCGAGGAGAACCACGCTGCTCAAACACTAAAGCTCGAGGTGCACTTCAATGATCGAGTTGAAGAGTTAAGGGCCTTGCTCGCATCTCAGACAACTGCTGCGGATGACAAGGAAGCAGAGTTGCTGGAGAGCTTGCGTCAAGCGAATGCTCTCGTCGAAGAACTGAACGCTCGAGCGCTGGAGTTGGATCAACAGCTAGAGAGCGAGCGAGAAAGCGTCCAAGCTCTGAGAATGGAGATTCAGACCAACCAAGCAACTGCAGCTGAGCGCGAAGCCTCCATTCGAACGCTCGAGACAGCTGTTGCTTCGAGTGACGACACGATCGCTGCTCAAATGGCCACTATCAAGCGAACAGTTGCAGATCATCAGGCTCTGATGGGCCACTGCACAAGGCAAGATCGGGAACTGAACGAGTTGAAAGCCCGGTGTCTGGAGCTGGGAGTCCAGAATCATCGTGTCCGCGAGTGGAGACAAGCTTGGGTTTGCAGTATTGTGAAGTGTGGGGCCCTGCAACTGCAAGCGAAGTCCGAGAAGAGCGAGCTGAACGAAGCTCTAGCCGGCGCTTTGTCACGGATGAAGCTGCAAGATACGGAAGTTGCACTGCTACGATCGGAGCTGCAGCGAGCTATCACGATCACCTCGAGCTTGGAGACAGCTCGTGCGGAACTACAGGCAGAGTTTTGTCAACAAGAGTTCCAACTGAGCGAAGCCCAAACAGAGATTTGCGCACTGACGCATCGCATGCAGGACTCCGAGTCGGAGCTCCTTCGGGCGGAGCAAAACCTACAAGAGTTGGGAGAGGAAAAGCGCTCGCTAGAGGAGCAGATGCATCAGAGTGACGCGCATGTGCGCGAGCTGAAGGAGGAGATGATGTCTGCTGCCGAGAATCACGCGGGGTTTGTACAAGAGCTTGAGAGGCGTCACACCTCGAGAGAGCAAGAACTGAAGCAAGCCTTTGCGTCAGCTGTGCAGAGTGCTGCAGAGCAAGATGCGACGTGGAAAGCGAAGGAAGCGACGTTGAAGGGCGAACTCAGTCATCAAAACGACCAGCTTTCGACTCTGAATTCGCGGCACGAAGAGGTCGTGGCGCAATTCCAGGCTCTTCGAGGGAAATGCTCCAAGCTCCAGGATGATCTTGCAGCGGAAAATCTTAAGCGTCAAGCTTATGAACAATCCGCTTCTGCTGTCGCCACTACGGCCGAGCGAACAAACCAGAGACTCCGAGAAGTCGAGGCGACAGCCTTCATGCAGCTTGCGGACCTCGAGAGCTTCCGGTGGTGGGTGACGACAGAGCACAACGGACCCAGACGGCGGAGCTCTGCCGAGCTGCTCGACCAAGCGGTGGCTGCTTACAGCCTGGAGCCGAGCGAGGCGGCCAAGCAAGCGGTGATGCGGCACCTGAGTAGCCTGGACGAGTGGTTCGAGAGGACAATCGTCGCCGGTCTCGCCGACAATATCATTCAGACCTCGCTCGACGCTTCTCCAGCGATCCAACATGTCGAGAACGTCCCCTCTCCGTCGCGTCCAGTCGAAACGGCCGCAGTCGACCTTGATGCGCTCACAAACGAGTTACTCGACCTCTGCTCGACTTCAAATCCCTGCTCCGAACCGTCAAGAACCGACACGCTCGAGGCAATCCGCGTGCTCTCCGCCACGGAGGCGGACGACGCGGAGGAGGAGGAAGACGACGAGAAGGAGACGACGATCGCCACCGAGTACGAGTTCGAGGACGTCTTCGGGGAGACGATGGCCGCCAGTGAACCTGTCCTCTTGAGTGACAACAACGCGGGCGATAGCAGCGACTCGGGCGTCTCCAAGGCCTCTGACGACACCGTTCGAACTGCAAAGGCTCCTGCGATTGAGCCTGAGACCAGCGACGTGGAGGTCGCACAGCTCAAGTAAGTCTCTTCACCCTCTCGCAATACCAAAGATGAACAACTGGAGAGTTCTGATCGACGGCGGATACGTTGGTCTGTCGACACAGGTCGACGATCTGGCGGCTCAAGGAGGCGCTGGACGCCAAGGACGACATGCTGGGCTTCATGGACGCCAAGCTGAGCTACTACGAGCAGTTGCTGGGCAAGCACCAGCCTCCGAGTCAGCAGAGGCGGTCAAATGCGTCCTTGGGGTGGTAGTTGCGTCCCCACTTCAGTCTCCAATAGCAGGCAACAAGTGTATCCAAGTGCAATTGGGTCAAGTGGCCTTTTATATCTTGCGTGCACAGTACCTTCAACCTGGTCTTATATTTCCTGCGCCGACAGTTCTCTCTTCTGGGTTTGATCACCAGTCAAAGCCAACCCAAAGCTTGTCAAACCACCAGCATGGCGCACCGGTCGGATCGGTCGACTGGCGGCGAGATTATGGCGGACGCGGAGGGTTTCGCGAGCGCGCAAGCGACGGAATCGACAGCGGAGACGCTGGACTTCCCGCCGACTCGCGGTGCGCGTCCTGGCTCCACTGCGGTGCGCCGCGAGAGCGACGCAAGCAGCGCCAGCGGCAAATCCAGCGGCAAGAAGCCGCGCGTCAAGCTCCAGGTGACAGGCGATCTGAACGACCCGGAGACGTACAAGCGCAGCCAGGACAGGGGCAGCGACTCGTGGAAGAACTCGAGCCTGGACGACATCTACGCCATGTGGGACAAGCTCGTGCCGGCGGAGGAGCGGCCCAAGTTCGAGGCCATGGCGCACTTCCTGGCGCTCGAGGACCCGCAGGACGCGCGCGGGCTCGAGCGCGCGTTCGTCAAGCTGCGGCGCGAGTTCAAGTGCCTGCCCAAGAAGTCGCAGGTCAAGTTCATCGTGAGCGCGCTGGTGCAGCGCGGCGAGCTGCCCGCGGGGCTGGCGCTCGAGCAGTTGCTGGTCAAGAAGGCGCAGAAGTCCCAGTCGGGCGTGCTCGTGGTCACGGTGCTCACGAGTCCGTACCCGCACGTGGAGGGCAAGAAGCCGCAGCGCTTCAGCTGCCAGTGGAACTGCTACTACTGCCCGAACGAGCCCGGCCAGCCGCGCAGCTACCTGCACGACGAGCCGAGCGTGCTGCGCGCCAACCGCAACGACTTCGACCCGGTGCTGCAGTTCTGCGACCGCTGTGTGACGCTTGCCATGAACGGCCACCCGGTCGACAAGATCGAGCTGCTCGTGCTCGGCGGCACCTGGGCCTCGTACCCGGTCGACTACCAGGAGCAGTTCATCCGCGACCTCTTCTACGCAGCCAACACCTTCTTCGAGCCCGGCGGCCGGCCGCGTGGATCGCTCGAGGAGGAGAAGCTGGCCAACGAGACGGCAGCCGTCAAGATCATCGGCATTACGCTGGAAACGCGGCCGGACTGCATCACGCCGGACGAGCTGCGCCGCCTGCGCCGCTATGGCTGCACGCGCGTGCAGCTCGGTATTCAGCACACGGACGACGAGATCCTGGCCAAGATCAACCGCGGGTGCACGACGGCGGACGCGATCCGCGCCATGCAGCTGCTGCGCGACTGCGGATACAAGACGGACGTGCACCTGATGCCGAACCTGCCTGGCAGCAACCCGGACAAGGACCGCAAGATGTTCGAGTACGTGCTGCACTCGCCAGACCTGCAGGCGGACCAGTGGAAGATCTACCCGTGCGAGGTGACGCCCTGGACCGTCATCAAGAAGTGGTTTGACAGCGGTGCATACGTCCCGTACGCCGAAGAAACGCTGATCGAGCTGCTCATGGACGTCAAGGCCCAGGTGCATCCTTGGATCCGCTTGAACCGTGTGATTCGCGATATCCCGAGCCAGTACATTCTCGGCGGGATGGACGAGCCCAACCTGCGGCAGGTGATTGAGAACCGCATGCGCGCGCAAGGCACGAAGTGCCGCTGCATTCGGTGCCGAGAGGTCAAGACGGACGACCGCGCGATCGCCAGTGCCGAGTATGTCATGCGCCACTATGAGGCGAACGAGGGGGACGAGTACTTCCTCAGCTTCGAGACGCCCGACCGGGCCAAGATCTGCGGCTTCTGCCGCCTGCGGATCTCGCGCACGGCGGGCGGTGGGGTCTTCCCAGAGCTCGAGGGGGCCGCGCTCGTGCGTGAGCTGCACGTGTACGGTCAGTTGATGGCTGTCGCCAAGGGCAAGAAGGCGTCCAAGGTGTCGGTTGTCACGTCGGGAAAGAAGAGCAAGAAGCGGAAGGCCAAAGCAGCAGCCAAGGCCCAGATGGAGGTAAACGATCAAGACGAAGACGACGACGACCCGAACTCCCACGCGCAGCACACGGGCTTCGGCACGCAACTGATGCAGAAGGCCGAGGAGATTGCGCTTGCGAACGGGTACACGAAGATCGCTGTGATCGCCGGTGTGGGCGTGCGCAACTTCTACCGCCGACTGGGTTTCGAGGTCGAGGGAGACGGGGAACTCATGATCAAGCACCTGACCGCTCGCTCATCGAGCGTTCACGGCCGTCTCAACAGTGCGCGTGACTGGTTGAGCTCGATCACTGGCTGGGGAAGTCCGGACAAGGTGACTGCAACGACCACTGCTGTCGCCGTCGCTGCTGCGGTTGGCATTTGTGCTACCATTGTGGTCAGCCTCGCTCGCAAGCGATAAGCAAACAGGGAAGTTTGTTCTTCGTTCTGTTTTTGAACGCATCGCATTTCTCTTCTAGAGAAGGCGACGAATGGAGCAGTCGTACATGACTAGCGTGCCGTGCGCCTCCTTCTGGCGAGCTTCAGGGACCGTCTCACTGTTAGCGATGAGGATTTGCAGCGCTGGCATCTCGAGTACCTCTGCCGAAAGCCCGTGACACAGGGAACTAACAGTGTGGGCGTCGAGCTTCAGACTTGTTGGTCCCGGGTCCATGTCGCCGTCCTCATCCATGTTGGTGTCGTCCATGTCCCCATCGTCAGATGTCGTAGCAGAGCTGAAGGTCGCAGTGGACAACACCAAGGTACTGCACTTTGAGTGGAAGCTAGGCTCACACACGCGCACAATCCGCTCAAGCCGGTCGCCAAGCGAAATGTGCAGGTCCCAGACGAACGCATCTGGTGAGCAGACAAGAACGCGCCAGCCAGTCTGTGATCAATGACAAGAGCATGTTGTTGATAACGTGAGAAGTGGCAAAGGTGCGCACCTTGCAGGCTGGCGAGTAAGCTGGCGGGTAGGAACGAGCCCAGCGGAAGCAGCGTGTGTCCCCCCGAAGCCGACGCCGACTTGGAGTAGTCCTGCGATCTAGACAGCGTGGACGAGATGCCGCTCGCGAGTCTCCGGAGCGACGATCCAGAGAGACCAAGCGAATGGGCGAGTGCACATGAGTCCACCAGGAACAGTACGTTCTCAACCTGATCGTTGGCTGCCACGTCGAGTTGTTGTGCATGGCTCGCAATCGCTTCGTGCTCGTGAGTCGCCAGACCGAGACGAGTCAACCACAACCCCAAGTCACGCCGCAGTCGCCACCGGCCGAGGTCCGCCAGCGCCTCCAAAAGCTTTGAATGGTCCAGTAGAAGCTCGCGAGTCGGGTCGCTCCCGTTTACGCCGCTCACATCATTCCCGGCGCTCGAACGCCCTCGGACGAAGCGTGCTAGCCACGAGTCATTGCTCAAGCGGACATGCGGAAGGCTCACCTCTTGCGCGGTAACCGCAGCTACCAGCTCCCGAGCAATATGCACGGCCGACTGCATCGAGTGTGCACTCACCAGGAGGAACTCCCACAGTTTCTCGAGGAAGTCCATGTCAACAGTGGCAATGGCAGATGCTGAGCGATCGATCGTGATGGAGACCGACAAGTCGTTGGTGTTGTTCGGGTCGCCACCCCCGAGAAGCAGCACGTCGTCCGGATTGGCGAGGAATGCTCGAAAGTGACGTCGGGCTTCATCCGCATCGTCGCTGTTGGATGACGAAGCAGATGACAGCGTCACAGAAATCCAAGCGTGCGATCCATCTCTTGCCGACTGCTCCAAGTCGCTTACAAGCTGCATCGTCGATTGGAGGTGCCGCGGGAATGCCGACCCGACGGCCGCATGACCACCGCCAGCAAAAGACCGACCGCCGTCACCTCGTCCGTGGTGGTTGACGCAACGGCGTCGGAAGTATACTGACGATGATGCACTAGGCGGGGGCTTGGAGTAAAACGCTTGCACGTTCTCAATGCCCTCCCACGACGCGAACACTTGGGCGAAGGCCTGGCCTCTCGCGACGACTCGGTCGACGCCAAGCTCATGGAAGCACGACCCATCCAATCCAGCGTCAAGTTCGTCATTAGCATCCTCGAGTGAACCGTTGGCGTCGTCACGATGAAGCGAAGACCACGTGTTGTAACCGGCGCGCACGGATATGCGCAGCGCTTCCGGCCGTTGTTGGTCTGGCGAGTCGCCAGTCACCTCGAGCTGGTCGCGGTAGTCCATCTCGTAGTCGCCCACGACTCTGTCGCACGTCAGCTTGTTGTCATTGACGGAGAAGTCGCGCTTGACAACTTGGAGGATCGTGTCCACCTGGCCGTGCGAATAGCACTGGCCGACGTAACCTTCGTCGTGCTCGATGAGGACCAGCAGCGGCGTCCCTTTGAGGACGGGCGGCTGTGCGTCTTGAGCATCAGTGCAAGCACCCGTGCCGCCAACGAGGCTGCATTGGATCGCACTGGTGATGTCCGCGAGCACCACCTTGGCCTGTGCTTCGCTATGCGCCAGTGCAAACAGCGCGCCGCCTGCCAAGTTGACAGCGCGCCGGTAACCCATCGGCGTCGTTGAGCTCTGCATCTCTCCACAGTCACTGCATGCCGACAGCAGAATCCGCTCCAGCACGTCAGCTGGCGATACACCAGCGCTTGCTGACGGATGCTCCAGACACTGGACGTGCACTGCGCGCGCCAACGCAGCGATGTGCGGGTGCAGTCGCAAGACCAGAACGCACGCAGCGGAGGCCAAGGCGGCGCTCTGGCTGGCCCCAGCGGACAGCATTGCCACCAGCGGATGGAACACCGTGTTCCTGTCGATATAAAGGAGCGCGACGTCGTCGTGGAGCACGCGCAGGCGCTCGGACGCCACGCATTCCGCGAGCGCCACGGCCCATTCCATCGTCGAGATGATCGACATGGCAGCAATGGAGTTGGTTTCCGTGCAGAAGTGAGGAGGTGCGTAACCCATGTGGTTACCCATGTGAGGTTACGGACTGAGGGGGTTATCCTTGAAGCGGCTGCTTGGAGCAACTGGACTTTGTTGACGCTCATGGTCAACCGATCGCTTTTTGAAGCGCAAGAGCTGCAACTTGCAACGCTCAAGACGGTCGTGCCAGGTTTGCAGCTCCGCCTCTTCTCGTGCGGCCGGAGCCAGCAATGAGGTTGGCGTGCGCTTGCCTGCCACCCATTGCACTCGTGTGAGTGCAGTCGCGGTGCAGCCAGAACTCATTCAACCATCAAAACGGAGGACAAAGAGGATGCAATTGACGCATGGAAATCAGTATACATGCCGAGGTGGATTCGCGGCGTATACTTCTCGAAGATGCCACGCGACGGTTCGAAATCATGCCTGGTCCCAGCGTGGAAGCGGCTGCGGCGAATCACGTGTGCATCGCCGTGAAAGCCGATGTCGTGTCGGGCCATCCATCAAAGCCGTGGTCGCGGCGGCAGATGAATGAATGACACAGGCTCGGTGGTGAAAGCGCGCAATGCCAAGCACGCGGCTCGTTTTTGGAAGGGAAAAAATCCACTTTTGGTCACGGATCGGGTGACATACTGAATCCAAGTCAATGCGGCGAGCAGCTGTGGGTGCCGAACACCGACTGATTCTGGTCGCTCTCCAATGCTCAAATCAGTGCTTTTTTCTCTCAGCCTGTGATTCCTCGAGAAATGCACTGCTTTGAGATAAAATGAAGCTTAGTCGATCGAGTTTCCCGACCAAATCCTCGACTAAATATAGTCGAGTTTCCCGACCAAAGCCTCGCCTGAATGGGCCATCGCGATGACACCTTCAGACTGCACGACATTGCATGTGTCCACGACCCTCTTGCAGCGACCAGAAGCGGCCAATGCAGCGCGGTGCGGGCACCGACAGACCTGGACGCCACGGGCGTGCACAGTCCAGCGTGCAGGATCCAGCGCCTGCCTGCCACCCTCTCCATGCTCGATCCCATCCCCGAACCGCAATCTTCCCACCTCCAAATGAGATCCTTCCGGATAGCATCCGGATGCTGCAATGACACCCCCTGGCCTCGGCTCTCGACTCTCGACGCCCTGAGGTCCGGCAGTTGGCAAAAGCGCGCGTGGGGGACAAGCGACCGCTTTGTTGGACGAGCTTGAGAGCTCTATAGCGACCGCCATGTCGAGCATCTTCATCGACCCGAAGGACCTGCCCGAGTCGGGCTACGGCCTGATCCAGGTGCTCTTCCTTGGCGCCGTGTACGGCTTCGTGCTCTTTAACGCGAGCAACATGATCTCGGACGGCAGCGAGCTGCTGCTGCTCGTGCCGTCCATGGCGGGCATCGTGGGCAGCATCGTGCTTCCCGTGCTGGGCGCCGTGCCGGACGGCGCCATCGTGCTCTTCTCGGGCATGGGCCCGGACGCGCAGGAGCAGGTGTCGGTGGGCGTCGGCGCGCTCGCGGGCTCGACCATCATGCTGCTGACCATTCCGTGGGCGCTCAGCGTCTTCGCGGGCCGCGTCAGCATCGACGAGCAGGGCCGCGGCAACTACGTGCGCCCCAAGAACGACCCGAACTGGACCAAGCTGTCGCCGCCCGGCAGCCGCGACCTCTTCAAGACGGGCGTCGTGCTCTTCGACGAGATCCCGTCCAACGCCAAGACCATGGTGCTCACCTCGCTCATCTACCTCATCCTGCAGATCCCGGCGCTCTTCTACACGGGCACCACCAAGCGCGACTCGGAGCTCGACTTTGCCAACGCCGCGCGCGCCGAGCGTCCGTTCGCCGTCGCCGCCTTCTTCGCCTCCATGGCCGCCTTCTTCGGCTACCTGTACTGGAACGTCAAGCGCTCCTCCGAGGTCAAGGAGGACGTGATCGACGAGGTGCGCGTGGCCGCGATCCGCGACGGCGAGATCAGTCTCTCGGGCATCCTCGCCAAGGAACTGTCCAAGCTCAAGCACCAGACGGCCAGCTCGTCGACGCCGCTGACGTCGCGCGCCGAGTACGAGCGCCTGGAGGACCTCATCCGGCCGTTCTTCGTCGCGTACGACAAGAACAAGGACCGCCGGATGGACACGGACGAGCTGCAGCTGTTCTTCAAGGACCTCGGCGAGACGCTGACGCGCGAAGAGGCCGAGAAGTGGGTCGCCGCCGCCGACAAGGACAAGAGCGGCTACATCGAGTTCGACGAGCTCGTGGAGGCCGTCATGCGCTACCTGCTGGCCAAGTACGACGCCGAGTCGCGCGGCCGCCGCGTCGAGATGAAGAGTATCGTGGTCGAGTCGCAGGCGTCGTTGGCCATCCCCAAGGGCGAGGACGACGAGGAGGAGGAGGAGGAGGAGGTGCCGGAGGATCTGGCGGACCTCTCGATCGAGGAGCAGCAGAAGCAGATCAAGATCCGCGCTGCGTACATGCTGTTCATCGGCACGACGCTCGTTCTCATCTTCTCGGACCCGATGGTGGACGTGCTGTCCGAGGTTGGCGCGCGCACAGGCATCCCGGCCTTCTACGTGTCGTTCGTGGTCGCGCCGCTGGCGTCCAACGCGAGCGAGCTCATCGCGGCGTACAACTACGCGCTCAAGAAGACGTCCAAGACGATCTCCATCTCCATCTCGGCGCTGCTTGGCGCCGCGTGCATGAACAACACCTTCTGCCTTGGCATCTTCGCGGCGCTCATCGCGTTCAAGCCCACGGGCCTGGTCTGGGAGTTCTCGGCCGAGACGTTCTCCATCCTGTTCGTCGAGTTCGTGATCGGCTACATCGCCATGAAGAAGACGCAGCGCCTCGTGGACGGGATCATCGTGCTCATGCTGTACCCGACCTCGATCCTCCTCGTCATGTTCCTCGAGAACGTGCTCGGCTTCGACTAAGCCGCGGGTTCTCCGCGAGAATGAGCGAGCGAGCGACTCGTCCGTCCACTCGCTCTCTCCGGGGCGTCGTTTGCTTTCCTTCCGCTCGCGAGTTGTCTGTTTCGCCCCGAACGAATGTCATCTTGCCATGCGTGGCGTTTTTGAACGCGTCTTCTTGCCGGGTCTCTCTCTCTTTTTCTTCGTGCTCACAGCGCCACCAACAGCACCACAAAACCCATCGCTGCATGAAGATGCTGCATGGCGACTGCCGGCACGTCGGCCGCCGTCACAGCGCCGAGAATCCCGTCCGCACTCGTCTCCTCCCGTTGTCATGCCATCCTGATAATCTCGGTGGATTCTTTCTTTCGTCGGCGAATGCGACACTGAGAAGCCTGAACCCACTTTTGGGGTGATCCGTACCATTTCAACGGCACAGTATCCTTTTTTGCAACCCTCCGAAACGGCACATGGAACCATTTCTCGATTCAGTTTTGAATCGCAAAACGGCCCTCCCTCTCCCCTCAAGTGTTCTCACTGACTCCAACCTGCCGTCATCTGCACGAACAACTCGATCGATCGATCGCATCGCTCGCCGAGTCGTGGTCTTCACCTCACCTTCCCCGCCCTCCTCGCGCGCCTTGCCCTCGGCCGACGCGACAGCAAGAAGCAGCGCTCTCGTGCGAGTCCATCGGTGCCGCTTTCGGCGCAAAAGAAGCAGGGGAACGGCCAGGACGGCCGTGTGCGCGACGCACCATGACGGACTCGTTCGTGAGCTACAGCGAGGACTTTGAGCAGTTCCGCGACGACGCCGCGCAGGACATCCGCGCGCTCGGCGACGCCTCCTCCAAGGGTGCGTCCTCTCCCGTGGTTTAGCCCAGTTTCGAGCTGCGGACGCGGGCTGACGGTGGAGTTACGACCTCATGTTGGATGGCGAGCACAGGAGCACGCGACGAGCTGGCGGAGCGCGCGCTCGGCAACATCTCGGAGGCTGAGCGATACGTACGTCCTCTCCCTGTCTTGACGTTACTATGGCTGTGTTCTGGCGGCTGACCGAGTGGTCGTGGGGCAGATGCGCATCCTGGAGAGCGAGTCGCGCGCCGGAGACTCGCAGGAGCGTCGACGGATGCACCAGCAGGTTGTTAACCGCGCCGTGCGTTGACGGAAGTGACCCGAACTTACGCGTCTGTATGAAGCAGCTGCGCACGTACAAGTCGCAGATCGACAAGCTCAAGGCGAGCCTGGACCGCGCCAAGCTGATGGAGACGGCCAAGCAGCGCCAGGAGCCCACGAACGACCCGGTGCGCAGCCCAACGCTCGTCCCTGCCGTGCTCTATCAACGACCTGTGGCTCACTCTCTTCTTCATGTGATGCGGTGTCGTCGCAGCGGGAGGTCGAGGCCCGGTATCAGAAGCGGACAGACCGCATCGACGACCACCTGGGCGACGCGCAGGCCATCATCGAGCAGACGAAGGCGACGGCAGTGAACATCACGACCAACCTCCAAGATCAGCGCGAGCACCTCATCAACGTCCGCACCAACGTACGTCGACCCACTGTGCTGTTGTCCATCGTCTGCGTTGTCTAACAAGGCTACATCTCGACGCGGCAGGTTGACGACACGCGCGCCGACACGCGCGAGGCCGGGCAGCACCTCAAGAGCCTCAAGTGCAAGACGATGTCGCAGATCCTGTTGCTGTACTTTATTATCTTCGGCCTCTGCGTGTTCATCATCTGGAAGGCCATCTCCAAGTTCAGCTAAGCATCTCGAGCCTCCACATCCACAAACGCGGCCGCTGCCGGGACGGCGAGGCGCGCGGCGTGCTCGGTTCCATGGTCATTGGTATCATCCTGTTGGGCTGGACGCCGAGCAGCGTGGCGCGGGCTGGACACACGCAAGGGACAGACCCACGCGGGGAAGTTTTGTGCATGTATGTAAGGGAAGGAGGCGACGCTCGCTTGACTCAATCACAGCTTCTTTCGCACTCACTCGCGAACTTGAGGACTGGTATTTATAGCAGAGTGCGTGATGCTCCCAAGGTGTCACTCGCAGTCCTTCCAAAGAGAGCGACACGCCATGTCGCCGCCGTCCTCGGGCAGGCGGAAGCGCGTGCTCGGCAAGAAGCCCGGCTCCCACCCGACGCTCGTGCAGTCCGGCCAGACCGTCGCGAGCAGCGGAGCCGCGACGTCGACTGGGACGCCAGGCAATCAGCGCGACGGACCCAAGACGCTGGACGGCTTCATCCTGCTGGAGCGATGCCACGGTGCGTGTCTTGAGCGCCGCCCGACCGCCTTGAGCGAGGACAGACGCTTACTTGCTGTGTGCTTCAAGTCGAGTTCCCGGACGAGGTGACGCAGGCCGTGCTGAGCGAGCTCCACATCCACAGCGTCGTGGCCGAGGACTTGCTGTTCTTCAGCAACCTCACGCGGCTCGATATGAGCGACAATGAGGTCCGTCTGAAGCTAAACGCTTGCGATGGAGCTGCTCTGATGTCTCAATGTGATGGTAGGCCCCGTTCGAGCCGTTCGCGAGTCTACCGGCGCTGGTGGAGCTCGACCTCCAGTGCAACGCGTTGCAGTCGGTCTCTGTCCCCGCTGGCGGCTTCCTCAGCCTCGAGGTATTGACCTCCCATCGAACTCGCTGGTAGCAACAATCCCATGACTGAGCGTGAACTTGCGCGACTACCAGGTGCTCAACTTGTCATTCAACTGCCTGACGACACGCGACGTGGAAGAGCTCGCGAGTCTACTGCGCATCCGCGAGCTCTACTTGGCCAACAACCGCATCCGATCAATGCCTCCGGTCATGGACCGTTTCTCCCGGCTCGAGACGCTCTCGCTCGAGGGCAACGGGATCGTAGGGGCCGACGTCTTCGCCTTCCTCGCCATGATGCCGCGCCTGCGCAACCTCAACCTGAGTCACAACAAGATCACGCATTTCCCGGAGTCGGCGTTGACGGTTGGCGACAAGCGCGGTGCCGGATTCGCCTACCTCGCCTACCTGAACCTCGCGCACAATGCCATCACGGAGGAGGCAGCCGTATTCCCAACGTGCGACCTTCGGGCTCTACGGAAGCTCATCCTGTACGGCAACCCGCTCGCGCAGGCGGCCGTGAGCTCGAGCGACCCATCGATGCTGTTGTTCGACCCTGTGCCAAACATGACGGCGCACATTGCAGCCACGAGAGCGAACTCAGAGCAGCAGACGACGACGATGTCGTCACCACTGGCCTCATTACCACCTCTCACCGTTGTCGTCGCATACCCAGAGAGCAAGAAGAAGCGGCACACGTCGTACGAAGACGTCGAGATCTACAAAGTCATCCCGAACCAAGTCCCGCTGCAGCCAGCGTTCCGCAGCCGCGCCACGGGCTTCTTGCTCTCGGATTCGGAAGCCAGCAAGGGCAAGAAGAACGAAGACCATGTCACCGAGGCTGCGAACCGGTGGAAGCAAGAGGCCGTCGACCAGACAGGCTCACTCCCTTCCGCACCACATCCCAAGCGTACGATCGACTGAGCTCCGACTAGACCATGCATCCATTGGTCGCTGACAGTTCCTTGCGTGCACAGAGCTCCGGATTGATCCAAACGATGCCACGTTCCTCACGGGCGTCGGCATTGAGGACGAGCTGATGGAGTCCGTCGCCAAGGGGATCGCAGCTGAGGTAGGACTGTCGGAGAGGTATCGGAGCGCACCGCGCTGGGCTAACGCGCTGACGTCACGAGCAGCTTCCGGCCGTTCCCTCGAGCCTGCTGCAGCGATCGCTCGCAGTCGACCCTAGGGTGAGTTCCCTTCTTGTTATCGACTCACCACCACACATGCCAAGCTCACTGGTTGATGTCATGCGGTGCCAAACGACAGATCCGGCCAACGATGAACTCGCGTGTGGCAATCAACGCGCTTCGCTACCAGCTCCAGCACCCGCTGACATCCCACGACGACTCGGAGCTGTACCCTCCAAGCTTCCAGAAGGCCACGCAGACCCAACTGGTAAGGACATTTCGTCGGAGCAACGGACTTCGAGTTCAGCACCTCATGCTGATGGTGTCTCCATTCGATCAAAGCAACGCCAACGCCGCCGGCAACTTCCCGTGCCGACTGACGCGACGCCATCAACCGCATCAGGTCCTCGACAAACACACAAGGGTAGACTATTCGTGTCCGAGATCATCACTGAAGGACGAAGATAACAGTGAATGTGCTTCACAATGTGTGCGGATGTACAGGAGCGCGAGGTGAAGCAAGCAAGCAAGCACGTACGCGACAGCAGCAGCCAGTTCTTGATTTGCATTGCTGCAGGTCTGACGCCTCGCGTTTGCTCTGTGTAGATGCCGAGTCGAACGTCGACGAGGCGCTGGACTCGCTCATCTCGACCGCCAAGAAGATCAACCTCGCGTACAGCCCCATCACTCGAACGTAAGTAGAGCGGCTTGAGATTGACCACAAGAGTAGACTACTTCGAAGTAGGAGACACACAGGAAGGAAATCTATTCACCACAGGGCGTTCCCTGCTGCTCTATGTCGACCCGTAGTGCGTGAGGCGATAGAGCAGGACGCGACCGCGGGCGTTGCCAACCGCGAAGTAGCCGCTGCTCGGGCTGAAGTCCATGGCCGACACGTAGTGCAGCGGCGTCCGAGAGGTGGGCCAGTTGGCGAACACCGTCAGCGACGGCAGGTGCACGAACCGGAGCGCGTCCTTGTCGTCCTTGGACGTCATCGCCAAGATCTGCGAATCCGAGTTGAACTGCAGATTGTCCACCGCCGTCGTGAGGTGCATGAGCGCCTTCTTGGGTGCGGCGGGCGCCGACAGCCCCGCGCTCTCGTACACATTGACCACGCCGCTCTTAGAGCCCGTGGCGTAGTACTTGCCGTTACCGCTGGCCGCGATGGCCAAATTGCCGAGGCTGCCTTCATCGGCGTGCACGTACACGCACTTGCGAGTGCGCATATCCCACTTGTACACCTGGCCGTCGCTGCCCGTGCTGAGCAGGTAGCGGTCGTTGTCACAGAAGGTGGCCGAGGTCACGTCGCCGTTCATCTTCATGTTGCCGATCCACTCGTACGACTTGGCCGAGACGGCACTCAAGTAGCCGTCGCTGCCGAGGAACACGAGCTGGTCGCCGCTGCTGGACGCCACGAACTTCTCCAGCTTGCGCTCTTTCCGACCGACGATGCCCGGGATCTTGGTCACCTTGCCAGCCTCGAGGTCGTACGAGTAGAAGTACGAGCGCGGGCCCGTGAGCACCGCGCGGCTGCCCTGTAGCGTGAACTTGGCGTCCGTGATCGGCAGCTCCTTGACGAAGATGTTCTCCACCTTGGCGTTGGTCGTGCCGTCCACCTGGAAGAGGTGCAGCGTCCTGTCCAGGCCCGCGGTCAGCAGCAGCTTGCCGTTCGGGTGGAAGTTGACGGCCTGGATGACGGCGCTGGACGGCGCGTGCTGGTTGGCGTCCTTCATGCGGCAGATGTCGAGTGAGCCCTGCGGCAGCAGGCCGCTCGCCTTGTCCAGCATGGAGCCCGTGCTGCGCAGCAGGCGCTCGCCCAGCTCCTGCTCGTCCTCGGCGTCGCTGTCCGAGTCGTCGCCGGCCGGGCGGTCGGCGCCCAGGAAGTTCTCGGGCCGCGCCCACGCCAACGCGCCGTGCGTCGCCGTGAACTGCGCCTTAAGGCGCTTCTGCAGCTCGCCTCCGTCGATCTGCGCGTCCGCCTCCGTCTTGCGCAGCTTGCGCAGCCGGCTCTGCTCCTCGATGTTGACCTGCACGTCCTCGTCATCGTCGTCCACCCACGCGGCCGCCAGCGCCGCCTTCTTGCTTTGCTTGCGCTTGTGCTGTGGCTGGCTCTGCGGCTGGAACACCTGCGCCGCCAGCGCCGCCTCCTCTGCGTCCCCAGCGCCGCCACCAGCGTCAGTACAAGCCTATCAACCTACAGATCACGTCGCGGGCGCCGCGTACCGGCCGTCGGCCGCTTGTGGGCCGCCGCGCGCTTGCCCATCGTCGCTCCGCAAGTGCTCGACCGATTGTCTGCCAACGCTGCCTGCCGCACCAGTCGCTCGCAATTGGCGCAGCCAATAAAGTGCGGGAGGGTTTGAGGGACGTGTGGTATCGTATTACGGAGGGTATGAGATGTATTGAAGCGACATTCGTGCGACCTTCTCGAAACAAGTGGCTGGCTGGGTGCCTCAGCGGAAGAGCAAGCGAGGGGTAGGGGATGCATACAGTCACCAAGTCGCTTTCCGCGAGAACGCCAACGCTCTCGAATGCTGGGAGGGAAGACCCGGACTTCTGTATCTATATATTTATATACGAATGGGAGGGGCGATAAGCTCGGTGGCGCGCCTTCCCACCCGTCACTAGCGCCAAGACAGGCTAATTTGCACTTTTGCCGCCTGGTCGACACCTCCCTTTTCCGGATATTGATCCTGCGAGGTGTCTCCTGCTTCCGGCTCGCCTCCTGCCGCCCCCCCACCGCCGCGCGTCGCCCCGTGACTAGCCCAAGACCAGCCCGAGAGGTCGGAGAGTCCATAGCCGAGGAGATATCCTTCCTCTTCCCAAGGAAACTCGCCCTCTTTCTTCACGAGAAGAGAGAGAGAAAAATCAACCTGAGCTCGACTGCTCAGTGGTTCCCGACGGAAGTCCTGACCGAGAGAGTCTGCTCGCTGGCTGCCCGCGATCAGGAGACCATGTCGGCGGCCGCGTCCTTTGCTCCGACGCCCGTGCTCGCTGCCGGTGAGGTGGATCGCCGCCTGGACTCGCCGCGCGAGGTGTACAACTCGCCTTCTTCCATCTCCGACGTCGACTCGAGCGCCGACAAGGTCGCACGCGATGCCGAGGTGCGTGGCTGGTGGCATGCCAACTGTTGCGAATACGATGGGTCTAACGTGTTGTGCTGTTGTTTCTTGTCCCTCCAGACATCGTGCGGCGACTTTGCGCGCGCCACCTGCTCCAGTCCCGCCTCAGGTGACGCTCGCCGCATCCCGGATGGTATGCGTGGCCACGCGGGGGCGCCCGACTCGGTTGATATTAATGGCGCTGTTGCATCGACTGTGAGCAGCTCGTCGCCAGCGCGCAAGAGAAAGCTGAGCGACGTCGCTGACGAGGCTGACCTTGCACAGAAGAAGCCAAAGCCCTGCTCTTCTCCATGTGCTGACGCTCTCCGCGACCGTGTGGCCGAGGACGCCGCTGCTGCTGTCGATGCCCAGGCACTGCGCGACTCCTCGTGCTTCGACAGTCGCGGAGATGACGTCGGTGCTGCGCTCAGTGATACTGACGGTGAACAGGGGTCGACCCGCCACAGCCGCCGCTCGCTCTACATCGAGTACTGGAGCCGCACCGACGAGTGCAAGGAGCGCAAGTGGGACCACCTGGACGAGATCGCTGACATGTACGGGTGCGCGGAGGAGCACATCTTCGCGACGACGCTCAAGAACCGGACCGCGTTCCTGGAGCCTAACATGTTCCCGTACGACACGCCCGCGGGCATCGAGCACTGGACGCTGTGGCACGTGCGCGAGCTCAACCACGAGCAGATCAAGCAATATGTGGAGAACTGGATCGACGCGAACGCGCCGCACGTGACGTGCTGGAACTACGACGACAACCCGGAGCGGTCCATCGACATTTTCCACGTGCACGTGTACTTCCAGGTCCCCGAGGGCATGTCGGTGCTGCACGGCCGGCGAGTCGAGGACTTGGCCCACGAGCTGGACTGACTCGGCTGGTGTTGATGGCGTCGGTCGACGCCAATGCCGTGGCGTCGTATTTATGTCGGCAGCGAGGAGAAAGCGGCAGTTCGCCTCGTCCGTCCAAGCTTTTGGCGGACTCGATGGCGGCTGCACGACTCGCTCTCCTTGCGCCGGACACGGTTGTTCAGGTGGCTTGAACCCTGCAGTGCATGTTACCCGATCGAAGCCGTCGGACCCGGGCCAATACACTTGGACGTGAAGCTGGAAGAAGGCGCAGGACACGTGGAGGTGGCACTGCATTCGCATGTTGACTCGCTGGTGATCAAGTCTCGTGTCCTTTTCTTTCGCGGGGGATGCGCAGCAGTCAGTCGGTCAGTCATACAAAGGTCAAGTGATGGCGGAGAGAGACCTGGTCGTGCAAATCACTCTGGCAGAGTGAATGTATCTATTCCGGCAGGCTGCGCAGAGACCCGTCCACATACTAAATCAAATACAAAAAGCGGTTAAACGCAACTGGATCCACATCCACTTTTAGCAAGGGTATCCATTCTAACAGTCCTTTCCGACTGTGTGGAAACCTTCCACCCCAAGCCTCCACTTCCCAGAACAAAGCCCACGGCGACCGACCGGCGGCGGCCTCCCTCCTTGTTGGCGGCGCGCGTCTCCTCCTCCGTCTCCGTCTCCGTCTCCGCGACCGCGACCGAGGCGCAGCACATTTCCCCTCCGCCCGCCGTCCTCGCCACCCGCCGCAACCATTCGGCGGCGAGCGCTGCGTCGATCAACGGAAGCCGACCGGGTGGACGACACGACCGCGACTGTAACCGCGACGGACGAGGCGCGGAGTACGGACGGCTGGCAACCGGAGAGCGGCGCGATGGGCCGCGCCACGCAGGCGTTCGCGTCTGTGGGACGCACGCTGGTTTTCCACCTGGCGTCGTTCGCCTTCGGCGTCTCGCTGTGCGTGCTGTTCTGCCTCACGGGCTCGACGGTGCTGCTGCTGCTCGTCTGCCTACTCTCGGGCTCCTCGCGCGCCGTGCGCGAGTTCGTCGCCTTCCTGTGGCGCGTCGAGATGCGTATCAATGGACTGATGGCGTACGAAGACGGTGGGAGCGACCGGGACCGACACCCCAGCCACCGACACCACCACCATCACGACCACCATCACGAGCGGCACAGCCAGCCAGCGGAGCCGCAGCAAGCGCCACCGCTGCGAGAAGTGACGCTGACGGTCATGATCGTGTCGCTGCTCTACTTTCTGCTCTTCAAGTGGGTCCTGAACCTCATCTTCTCGGCCATTCCGCTCGCGCTCTGGTTCGTGTGCCTCGCGCAGCTGCTGCCGGCAGACAACGCGCTCGGGGTCGAGAGCTTCGTGGCGTCCGACAGCGCGGCCGTCAAGATCTTCACGGCCGTCGCGTTCGCCTTCTTCGCGCACCAGCTGGGCGTCAGCGCCGCGCACGGCCTATGCTTCGTCTCGGGCAAGATGACGTCCTACTTGTTCGACTCGACGTCTGGAAGCGCCAGGATCACGGAGCCGCACGCCTCCTTCCTCCAGATGGGGCTCTTCTCCGGCGCCCCGGGGTTCATGGAGCCGATGCCGATGCAGCCGGGATCGGCTCAGTTCTTCCCTACCGGGCGTCCAGTCACAGAGTACGGCGCAGTGGCTCAAGATGAGCGGCCCGTATCGTCCTCGCCGTCCGTATCGTCGGTGATTGACGGAGAGAGCGGGCAGGGCGAACGCGCTGCTGCTGCTCGAAGTCAGCGAGACCTCAACCCAGCGCGCGGGTCCGACGAGGACGCATCTCCATTTGCAGGTTACGCTGCTCGTTATGCGTCCATGATGGAAGGGGGACGATCAGCGTCCATGCCACAGATGAGGGGAGTGCCTCCAATGAGACCCATGGCTCCGTTCCCGCCGGGGTTTGGCCCGCAGCTACCACTACCGCGACCTGAGCGCGAGTTCCGCCGTGGGGAAGTCCAAGAGCAGGAGATCAACATGTGCGGTGTCAAGATCGCTATCAAGAGAGACACCCGTCCGGACTGGGAGCGCCGTGGAGAGGCGGCCCGCGAGGACTGGGATCGTCAACGACGAGCGCGAGAAGTCCAGTGGCAACGCGAGCGAAGAGGTCCTGGCTGGCGGGGCCGAGGACATCCGGGAGCCGGCCGTGGGTGGGGCAGAGGCGACGTCCCGGACGTCCCGCTTGCTCGAGTTGTTCTACCGGACGAAGAGTTGGGGTCGCCAAGAAGAATGGACCGCGAGGAAGCGCGCTACGACGATGCATACGAGCACGATTTCGTTGAGAAAGACACGAGACTGGTCCTCCCGTCGGCCCCCGCACTGGCGTCGCCCATGTTTCCGAGCTCGGTTGAGCCCTTTTCAGGGCCACAGGCAGCACCGCAAGGACAAGATACGAAAGCAAGCGCGAGGAGTGGGCAGCAAGACCACGGCCACAAATCTGTTCCAGACCTCAAGACCCAGACTTCCAACCACGATGAGAGCCTGTCTGTACATGAGCAAGTGGATGACGGGACGACCTCGTCGTCGTCGTCGTCCTCGTCGTCCTCGTCACCAGGCTCTGCAACCAAGAGGAAGAGCGCGAAACGTACAAAGCCAAGCCGACGTTCGAAGACGAGAGGCGCGAAACGTGTGAAGCCAAGTCGACAGACAAAGGCGGCGCCTCGGCAAGCAAGTCCAGGTGGCAGTGACGACAACGATACACAGAAGCCGACGGCAACAGCCGTTGCAGCCGCCGCAGCACCTCCAACAGAGAAGGAACGCGGGGAACCGATGACAGCGCGGCTGGTGGAATTGAAGGAACACGAGCGCTACGCGAATGAAATCAGCCAGACCGCCGACGAGCTGGTGACTCAACAGCAGGCAGAGCTTCTTGAGCGCGCGCGGCTTCTGTCGTCGGCTTCAACGTCAACATCATCACTGGCCGAGTCCAAAGACGGAAGCACTCGTGGCGTCCGTACCTCACCGTTGGTTGCAAGCACTGCAGCTCCAATGCGTCGACGGCCGTTGAGTGGTGGCGGGTCCGACCGCCAAGTGCACACTGCCTCTACATCGTCGCGCTCGATCGATACTGTCGAGCCATCCGACCACGACGGTGAGCGCTCTGTCTCGTTCGTTCAGTCCGCACAGGCTGGCGTGTCGTTCAACGAGGCAGACATCACCGACTCGGAGATCCACGGCGAGTTCGGCGACGTTCCTCCCTATGCAGTCGACGACGACGACGTCTTAGGACTCCGCCAGTTCGCGCCGTCTGGCGGCTCCTTGGAGTTTGTGACGACGCTCGAGACGGGCCGCAAGTACCGCGACGACGTCTACGACTCGTTTTCACCCGCGTCCACGCCCACCAACTATCGAACCGGCGACAACAACTCGTTTCTGGACAACCTTCCTGAATACGACCCCTTGTCGCCGACGAACAGCATCCAAGACGGCGAGTTCCCGTCCGAGAAGTTCCAGCAGGTGTACCGTTCCATCCACCAGTCAGGCGGCGCTGGCGTCGCTTCTTCGTCGACAGGACTCACTCGCGGGTTCGACGACGACTTGCTGGACCGACGTGACCGTGTCAACTTCAGCGCCTTCGCGCCGCCAGCCGTGTCTCCCAAGGCGACGACGCCCTTTATTTATTCCGTGTGGGCCTTCTTGCTGAGCCAGCGAGCCGACATGTACGACCTCGCGCAGACCGAGCTGCCAGAGGCGCGTCGATTGTCGATGGACGCCAAGCTCGACGTGCGTCGTGGCGCTCTGGTCCACGTCACACTGGAAGTGCCCGACGGCTTCCGTATCCTGAACGGCGCGACGCAGGGGTTTGCATGGGAGGGCAAGATCTCGAACGTCAAGTACCAGGTCGAGTGCTCCGCGCAAGTGCCGATGGGACCCGTGCTGTTCAAGGCGCGCATCGTCGTCGGCGCGGAGGTCGCCGTGCTGCGCTCGTATGTTGTTGTGTCTTCCTCGGGCAGCGCCGTTGGCGAGCCTGAGAGCGCCGAGATGCTCGAATCGACGCTGGAAGTGCTGGAGAAGACGTACCGGGAGATCCCGTACCAGTCTCTCGAGCTCAAGGAGCTCGTCGGCAAGGGCTACTTTGGCGATGCGTACCGCGCGCTGGTCGACGGGGAAGAAGTCGTCGTCAAGACGATCCGCGCGAGTGAGTTCGGCGAGACGAGCACGCAGATCGTCAAGGAGTTCCAGCACGAGGCCGCGGTGCTGCACATGTTTGGCCACCACCCGTGCGTCGTGCCGTTCGTCGGTGCCTCCACTGACGTGCACTTCCCGCTCTGTCTGGTGACCAAGTACCTGCCGTATGGGAGCCTGGAGGATCACCTGCGCAAGCCCAACCCGGACGCGGTGTACTCGGTCACGCAGAAGACGGGCATGCTCAAGGACGCGGCGGCGGGTCTGCTCAACATCCACGAGGGCGGGTTCATCCACCGCGACATCGCGGCGCGCAACTGCCTCGTGGACGACAACCTGCACGTCCGCATCTGCGACTTTGGGCTGTGCCGGCGCGTGAACGCGAGCGGCAGCGGGCTCATGCGCGACGCGTTCGGTCCGGTCAAGTACATGGCACCCGAGTCGCTGCAGCCGCCGCACGTCTTCTCGTACACGTCGGACGCGTACATGTTCGGCGTGCTCATGTGGGAGACGTACACGAGCTCGCCGCCGTTCCCGAGCATGACGCCGGTCGAGGCCATGATGCGCATCACGCGCGGCGAGCGGCTGGCGGTGCCGTCGTCGCTGCCGGAGGAGCTGCGGCTGCTCATGGAGACGTGCTTCCGCGACTCGCCGCAGGAGCGGCCGACCATGGGTGAGATCCTCGCGACACTCGACGACTCGCTCTCGGCCAGGACGAGCAAAGCCTCGGACGCGGTGGCGGCGGCGGCGTCCGCAGCTGCGACGGCGTCCATGGCCAGCGCCTCTAGCCCTCTTTCGGGCCGCCGTGACCGCTCCATCTGGGTCTGATGCGGGTCTACGAGTTGCTGCAACGGGTGGCAAGGGGACTAGAGATGGAGAAGCTGCAGTGGAGAGGACGAAGCATGCAGCCGTGGACATGCAGCGAGCGCGGAGCGAGCGCCATGACGGCATGCTTGGTGTGTGGTGGCGATGCACAAATTATTCAGAAACATTGGTCGATGTAGGCAAATATACAGCTAGTTTTTTTTTCACTATGTGCAGACACACATTATAATGGAAAGCACCAAAACGACGAAACAGCACAACATTACGAGCGGAAAGTGAGGCGAGGGCGTCATGAAGCTGGTACGTGCGCGCGCCTTCTCCATGCGGTTGCTCCGCCCAGACGCTGGCCCAGGGCGCGGCACGGGCGCCATTCGACGCGCCGTCTCCTCCTCTATCTCCCATGGCCGCGCGGTCTCTCACACCTCGCTGCTCATGGTGTGACGCGTCCGCCAACCTCGCAGATCCGGCTGGGCGGCGCGTCGACGGCGCCGTGCCACTTCCTCAGCCTCGGTGGCTTCGAGATGCTGCTGGACTGCGGCGTGCGCGGCTACAACGTGCGCGAAGACGCGGTCAACGGTCGGGTGTTCGAGCTGCTGGCGCCGGCGCTGGACGCCGTGGACGTCGAGGCGCTCGACCTGGTGCTCGTGTCCAACCCAAAGTCGATGCTCGCGCTGCCGCTGCTGACGGAACGCCTGGGCTTCCGCGGGCGCGTGCTAGCCACGCGTATGGCGCTTGACTTCGGCCGGTTGATGCTGGAGGAGCTGGCGCTCGAGGCGAGCGGCAGCCGAAGCAGCGTGTCGTTCCGCGAGGGTGACGCGGACGCCAAGACGCCCATGTTCTCGCTCAAAGACGTCCAGGCCTGCTGCGACAAGGTGGCGAGCATCGAGCTCGGCGAGCAGGTCGCGCTGGCATATGGCGTGCGCGTGACGGCGCTCAGCTCCGGCTTTAGCCTCGGCGCCGGCATGTGGCTGGTCGAAAGCCCGGCCGAGAAGCTGGCGTACGTCGGCGCGGCCTCGGGCGACTACAACCGGCACCCGAAGGAGCTGGACTTGCTGCCGCTCGTCGACTGCGAGACATTGCTGCTCACCGACTTGAAGCCCGACCGCGATCCGCACGCCAACACGGAGCGCATGGTCGAGACCGTGCTGGCCCACGTGACGCGCGTGCTGGACCGCGGCGGCGTCTGCCTCATCCCGACGGCACCCGGAGGCGTGCTGTTCGACCTGATCGAGGCCATATACGCCGCGGTCTCGACACAGCAGCAGCAGCAGCGGTCGATCCCCATGTTCTTCTTGTCCAAGCAGGCGGCGCGCGCGCTCGAGCTGACGCAGATGGTCGGGGCCGAGTGGCTCTGCCAGAAGAAGGTCGACAAGCTGTACGTCGGAGAGGACGCGTTCCTCCACGAGACGCTGAGCAAGAGCGGCATCCTCCGCACTGTTGACAACATGACCGCGGCCGCGACTGCATTCCAGGTAGGTGCTCTCTCGAAATCACCGGTTGCTTGACTGTTCTCGCGGCTGATGTCCGATGGCTTGGCGAATCACAGAGCCGAGGCATCGTGTTCCTCGGGCATCCGTCGCTCAAGTTCGGATACGCGCCGGAGGTCATCCGCACGCTCGGCAACGACAGTCGCAACGCCGTGCTGCTCATCGGTGTGTTTTCGTTCCGACAGTCGCGGATGATTGAGTCCTGACGAGTTTCTCATCGTCTTGCTCTCAACACTCAGACCCATCGGTTGACGCGGCGGAGGCCTTCGCGCCGTATCGCGACCTGGCGATCGAGAAGATCACGTGCCCCATCGACCCGCGGCTGAGCTGCGGGGACGCTAACCAGTTCATCGCGCGCTGCTGCCCTCGCAACCTGATCGTGCCGATCGAGTTCACGGTGGCGCCGCCGGTATCGACCTCAGTCGGGACTGATGGGAGCGCTCTCCCCATGTCGTCGCACTTCGCGCAGGTGCTGCCGCTCAGCGAACTGACGGTCGCCAAGTCCAAAATGGAACTGCTCACCGTGCCGCTCAAGCCGCTCGAGCCCGTCGTGATCGAGAAGCCGTCCAAATACGTCGACGGGAAGCTGGACCCGAAGGTTCGTCGTGACGATCATAGCCTTCGCATGAGTGGGGGTATCTAATGTTTCCTGCGCTGGTGCTGCTTGATGGAACCGCAGCTGGCGAGGCGAGCCATCTTGACAGAGGTGAACGGCAAGGCCGCCGCGATCATCGCAGGCACTCTAGAGCTGAGGCGCAACGCGTTCTTGCTCAACGCTCCCCCCAGTTCGCGGTCATCGACACTTCCAACCTCCTTCGCTGATGGGAGCGGGAGCGGCACGCCTGACGGCAAAGGGAAGGCGACGGGGAAGAGGAAGCTATCGGCCGTAAGCTCTTCGCCGAGCGACTCGGGCCTTGCGGGGGCCGACCTTGGCGAGTTGGACTTCTACCGAGAGAGACCGACGCTACTATTGGGCCAGGTGGACGAGGAGAAGCTCGCCGACCAGATCCGAGCCGTACGTGTTGGTGGCGTTCGATCACCCGCGAATCATTTCACGTTGCTGACGACTGTCGAATGCAACGATATGCAGCACAACCCGCAGGCGCAGGTGTACATTTCGCAGGGCCAGGGCGACGCCGACGTCTTCATGAGCATCCCGTCTCTGAACGCGCGCGTGACGCTGTGGAAGGAGAGCAGCAAGACGCTGGTGGAGAGCGAGTCGGAGGACGCGCGCGCGCTGCTCACGTCGCTCGTGCTCTCCCAGCTCGTGGTCGTCAAGTAGTGGCGAGCGCTGCCAGTGTGACGCCACGGACAGACCGCGGTGCGGTGCGGTGCGCGTCACCCTGCTCGAGTTCAACACGCGCATCGGGCTGTTTATTATGGCGAGCTATCAACTCAATGGAGCCGTGAATGCATCGCTCTCAAGTCCCATGACGCTGCCAACGACCCGATGTTCAAAAATATCTTCATCCCTCGCGATTGTAACGACGTGAGAGCTAATTTGGAGGTGCGAGCACCTCGTGAACCGAGACAAGCACGGAAGCTGGCGCGGAATGGAGCGCGTCGAGGTCGCTGCCGCTCCGGGCGGCAGGAATGGCATGCCCTCCATGTTCAACGCCGGTGAGTCGGTGTCGCTCTGGTGCTGGTAGCAAGCGCAGAGCCGTGACGGTGGTGTCGCCATGTCCAACGATGACCTGCAGGCATCTCCAACAAGTTCACCAAGCGGCATGTCGACAACTTCCGCGACACGACCCTCACGGCGGCATCGGCGGCCAAGGCGCGGGCCGAGAAGAAACTCGAGCGGCAGGCGGACGCCATCGACAAGCAGCAGAAGAAGATCGAGAGCGAGGTGCGTCGACTCTCACCCGTGGACGTCCATGCTCGCTGTGATCTCACCAATGTCTTCATTTGCAGATGCGCAAGGTCGAAGAACTCGCGCAGCGTCTGCATCGACAGCAAGTGCGAGAGGCCAAACGGCTACGCGGCCGACTCGCGTTCGCCGCCAAGGTGATCCAGCACGCCTTCCGGAAGCACAAAGAGCGTGAAGACGCAAAGAAGCAAGCGGCTGCCGTCGCCATCCAGAGCCTATGGCGAGGAGTACTCGCGCGCGAGCTGTACGTTGATCTGCAGCTTGAGCTGATTGCCGAGGTGGAGGCGGCGGCGGCCAGCGTCATCGCGCGCTCGACACACCGGTTCATTTGCCGGAGAGCGCGTCAGCGCGAGTACGGCGCGCAGCAACACGCAGCGCTTGTCATTCAGGGCGGCTTTCGCGTGGCAGTCGCTCGGAGACACACTCAGCTACTGCGGATGAAGCGAGCCGAGAGGATGCGGCGCGAGCGCGCGGCCGTCGTGATCCAAGCAACTGCGCGCAGCTTCGTGACGCGGCTGATTTATCTTGATGTGCTGTTCCTCATCTGCCGCATCCAAGCCGTTGCCCGCGGCTTCCTTGTTCGTCGATGGCGCCGACACCAGCGGCAACTGGAGGCAGTCGAGTCGGCGGTCGTCACGCTTCAGGCGCATGCGCGGGGCTTCTGCGTCCGCAATCGGCGTCAAGAGCAAGTAACAAACATCAGCGCGGTGCTGTCGCCGTCGTCTTCAACCGCATCGGTCGTAGCGCCACCGTTTTCGACGCACCGGAAAACGCCGAAGCAGCGAGAAACAAACACGAGTGGAGTCCCTTCTGCCAAGAAGACACCTTCGCTTCGAGCTCCAGTTGCCGAGCCGCCGGCCATCAAACGCTCGTACTGGCTGCCTGCAGGCGCGAGCTTTAACAAGCGATTGCCGATCGTGTTGCCACCAACGACCCCATCGGCACCTTTCTCGGCGGCAGCTGGAGCAGCGCTAGGAGCAGCAGGATGTACAGGCGATGACGCCGCAGAGCTCGTGAGATGCTTCCCCAAACAAGCACCGAGACGTCGGCCACACACGCGTCCTCGTCCAGGGCGATTGAGTCCGGTGGCAGCAAGCGGCGGCGGCTCACGATCTCCATCTTCTCGCCCGACTACCAGCAACAGCTCGCAAGCCGCTCAGCACTGCCTTGATGTGGTGAGCAACGATATTGACGCGATGCAGCAGCTGCGGCGAGAAGCGGAAGCCCGCGAGCTGGAGGAGCTAGATCGACTCCAGCGGAAGGAGAAGCAGCTGCAGGAGCGGCAAGCGCGTCGTGAGAAGCGCCAACTGGAGCAGGAGGCACAGACCAAGCGACAAGTGGAAGAGGTTTGTAGACACGTTAGCGCTTGCTGTTCAACCATGCATCGCGCTCACCTCTTCGCTGTTGATTCCTCATCTGTAGAGGGAAGAGAGCGAGCGAGGGATGATGGAGCGCGAGGACCGCGCAATGCGGCTGTACGTCAAGCTGCTGCAGCGACGGTCACGCGAAGGTCGCGTGCGGCGCCAGTCGGCCGAGCAGCAGCGAGAAGAGCGCGAGCGGATCGCCATGGCACGCGAGGAGAGGCACACTCGGCTGTGCTTGAAGCGAAGGCGCGCTCCTCCTCGGCCGATTGACGATTCAATCGCCAAACCTGTCGCTGCTTCATCGATTGTGAGCCAGGACGCCCGTCGCCAAGTCCCCTCGGCGACATCGAGCCTTTCAGCTTCCAAACTGCAAGAGTCACGGGTGGTCAATAGCACGCTCAAGAGGACCGCAAAGATTGCTCACGGTCACAAGATCCGCGACTCGAGGGGCTTGTCATCCCCACCGGCTTCGAGGGAGCAACGAGAGCGGCGGGAAGATGCGACAGACAACCAGCAAGACGTCGCTGGCACCTGGCAAGCGAGGATAAAGGCGAGGCTGATGATGCCAGCTGGAGACGAGGAGGACGGCATCGACTACGGCAACGAGTTCGAAGACATGGTCGACGAGGTCCACCTGGCTGTGCACTGACGAGTGATCCACAACACTAGCAGAAAAACAAGAGTGAGCAGCATTCGTATCAACGCTCACCTATATTGTTTCTTGGCGTCACCAACGGCGTTCCATCGGTCGCACTCGCCTTCTGACGACGCTTCTTCATCAGTTCACGCGACGAAACAGGTAGAGGTACCCAGCGCCGAGCGGCGGCTCCTCCGACAGCGCAACCTTGTCGTCGTTGAAAATGACCCAGCGTCCGTCCTTCTTGATGTGGCTCACGTAGTGGCCCGAGCTCGTGTTCTTGCCCACGTGGCTCACGAACCCCACGAGCGCGTACTCGCCGGCAGCGCTGTCGGTGTCTAGGCGCTTGCCAGCCTCGTTGCCACTCGCGCCGCTCGCCGACGCACTGCTTTCGCTCTCGCACTGCGCCACGGCGCCGTCCAAGTCGTCCATGTGGCTGAAAAGCCATTCGGCCGCGCGGTCGGGGTCGTTGCTCGTCTGCTTGAGTGCGCACGTGACGTGGGCCTCGGCGAAGCCCATCGCCATCAAGTTTGACACGAGATCCAAGTTCACGGAGGGTGAAGCATCGCCGCTCGCACCGGCAGCTGATGTGGGCGGGGCCGGCGGGTCGTTGAAATCCGGGTCCTCCATATGGCTGAAGATCCACTCCATCGCGATTTCAGCGTTGGCGTTCCCCGTTGCGATAGCCGCACGCTTACACCCGTTCTCGGAGAATCCCATCGACACCAGCTGCGCCACCAGCGTCTCATCTGGAGTCACAACATCAGGAGCAGCGGCACTGCTGCCCGCGACGGCATCCGCGCTGTCGGAATCAGGAAGGAGCTCCTCCCCATCAAGGAGTCCGCTCGAGAGGAACTTCTTCAGCGAAAAGTGCTCCGGCACGTTCACGACAACGTCCATCTTCTTCGGCGTCCAGTCTTCATCCACGTAGAAGCGACGCATTTGCACGAGCAAGTAGCGCGGGAATGTCTTGAAGCGCACCGTCTTCTGAGCCAAGCCCTTCTTGCCGGTAGCCGACGACAAGAAATCCTCAATCAGCTCCGGAGCCAGCGTCTTCTCGATGCACGCGTCGAACGGAACGATGGGAAGCACCTTTGCCTCATCCTTCTCAGTCGTTAACGCAGCGGCATCGCTAGCACCGTCGACTCGTTGACGCTTTTGCTCCGACGACGCCTGATACTCTTGCACTTGACTCGCGTTCGTGGCGGCTTCAAGCGGGATATGAACTTGCAGGAACGTGTCATCGCGAGGCACGTACTTGACCTTGTGCGACGCAAGGCATTCGACGCGGTCCTCGAACTTGAACTTGAACAAGCTCGAAGTCGGCAAATCCGCACTCCCTTCCTCGTCCTTCACCAACTGTCCGATCCGATCCGCCGCGACGCGCTCTTGGCGAGTCATCACGTCCAGAAGATACTGCAAGTACTCGACGGCATCCTGTTGCTGCCCAGTTGAGAACTCGGGGTGGTTCTTGCCAACCAGGCCACGGAACGTGATCGGGCGAAGCTCCTGCGTCTTGAGCTCGTCCTCCTCTTTCACTCCACTCGCCGTTGCATTGAACGACTTGCCGTACCGATCCGACAGCACTCCGCGGGCGAGCTTGGCCATTTGCACGGCGAAATCATCCGGTGGAAGGGTGCTGGACGAAATCGTCTCGTAGATGCGGTCGGCCGCGTCAAAGTATCGCGACTGGACTTCGGGGAGGGCGAGCAGCAGCTGCAGCACCGAGTTCATGTAGCAGCTGTTGCCCAAGTTGCGAAAGCCGACGAGCCCCGCACCAGAGACCGACGTCAGCTTCTTCCCGGCTTCCGTGATCGTGTCGAACTCGTACGACAGGTTGAGCCCGACCTGGAGCTCGTTCATCGACTTGTCCGTCTTCTTCAGGTTGGCCACGTTGATCCCGAAGTGCGCCAGGTGCTTGGTCAAGTGCTTGTTCGAGACCATGTCGTCCTCGTCCGGCGCGTAGCTGTAGACATCTCCGCCCTCGGCCGTGATGGTACCGAGCTTGACCGACAGCGGGTAGATCCCGCCCGTGTCTGCGTAGTGGTCGAGCGCGGCGCCGCAGCCGCCGGTGCCGTCCCAGTTCTTGCGGCCGCAGCCGATGAAGCCGTCCGACAGGTTCAGCCAGAGGTTCTCCTGCTTGTCGCACGTAGGCGCCTGGCACTTCCACTGCGCCGGGTTGGACGCGATCTTGGGCGGGTTCTCCACCTGCACCAGGTGGTCCGCGTACTTGGTCTCCTTGAGTTCCTCCTGCCACGTCGCCACCTCCTCCGCCACGACGCTGCCAGCGTGGTTGAGCACCGCCTCCGCGGACTCCTTGATCCGCGCGGGGACACCCGCTGACTCGAGCGGGATGCGCGCGATCTCCTTGTCGGCGGCGACGTCGAACACCACGATGTCGTGGTGCTTGGTGACCGTGAACTTGTCGTCCGGGTTGACGGCGAACCCTCCGTCCCCTCCGATCGCGAGCTTGGTGGGCGCCGCGTCCACCACTCCGTCCTCTTTCTCCTCCCCTGCCTCCTTCAGAGCCTTCGTGTGTCGCTGGTGCAGGTACACGGCCGGCGAGTTGCTGCGCGCGTCGCGGTCGAACCGCCGGTACGGCGCGCCGTACGACAGGAACGAGCGAAGGTTCGTGTACAGCCCGCCCGGGGACAGCGCCGAGTCGAACGACAGCACGCACTCGTCGCGGTACACGCGATCCGCCGCCCGCGCCACGCGCACGTGGTCCGCCGCTGTCAGCGCCGCCAACTGCTCCGCCATCTCGCCTTCTCCTTGTTCCCAATCTTTCCTGCACTTGGCGATTGTATCGAGATCTGGATCCTGAATGTCAAAGGGAGCGGAACTTCTTCTGTCGGGTCCACATGTAACCTTTCATCAGGAAGTCACCAAGCTAATTCAACAACCGTAACTCTTTCCGACGACGCATGAAAGTCGTCAGAAGGGGTTACGTTTGTCGAGTTAGCATGGTGACTTCCGGTAAAAGGTTACCTGTCTCATCAAACAAGTGTTACACGTTCGTAAACAAAGGTTATATATTGTTTTACGTCTGTGTAACAATTGTTTTATGATTTGTCAAACTCCACTTGATCTTTGTTTGTATTTGCGAAAAGTTGACAAATCGGAGGATTTTGTGCTTTTTTTATCGAAAGAGGGTGAGCAATGTGTTTAGAATTCCATAACACGAACAGTTTTATCCCATTTTGAGCATTTGTGCGAAGCCAAAATATTCATTTGCTCCTATAATTGTCACAATTACCCCGCTATTGCATCAACTAAACTGGATTGTCGCGAAACAGAACAGGGTGAGAAAATGGAATCGGGTTTCTCTCTTTGGCGGTTTTCCAAGTTGGAGGAATTGGAGGAGGAAATCCCGAGGCGTCAGTCAGTCGCGAAAAGACCCGATGGCGACAGCAGTGGAGGGAAAGCGGTCAGCGGCGCCGGGGGTGGCGGCCGGCGGGCTGGCGCTGCCTGTGTTGGGCGCGTCTTCTTCTTCTCCGTCGTCTACTGTCGGCAGCGGGAAGATCGTGGACTTTGCGGCCGTGTACCGGCGCTCGCGGGACGACGAGGCGCTCGAGTCGCTACGCGATCTGTCGCAGGAGCTGGAGCAGGTGGCGCGCCAGCACCGCAAAAAGCTGGCGAGTCGGCAGCACGGGGCGGGCGAGGATGTGCAGGGGGCAGCAGGAGGGGCGGGAGGAGCGGGAGCGGCGCGCGTGTACGCCCCCGACCAGCTGCAGCTGCTGCTGTCGACGCAGGACAGCGGCGCGGACGCGGCGGCGACGCGCGAGCACCTGCTGCACCACCACCGGCACCCGCCGCGGTCGGCGGATGCCAAGGGGAAGCCCATGCGCCGCTTCATGGCGTCGTCCGTGTCCCCGTTCGCGAGCGCGCTGGCCAACGCGGAGCAAGCGGCGCGCCTTCGACATGCCGAGGCTGACGTGTCGCCTTCCGAGGCGCACGACGAGCTGTACAACAAGGTGCAGCAGATCCCGTGGGAGGAGCACATTGATTGGGGGATCGAGTTCGCGAGGCCCGAGGCGGCCAGAGAGGAGGAGGAAGAGGACGTGGTGGACGTCGTCGAGGTGGAGAACGCGGCGGGCGAGACGACGACGGTGCGGACGCCTCGAGCGGGTGACAGGCGTGTCGGGATGTGGCAGGGATCGGCGTCCAACAAACTGAGGGGCACCTCTGAGAGCAAAGCCGGATACGCGCTCGGGTCGTCTGTCAGGGCCGTGGCCAGCAAGGCGCTTGAGCCAGCGAGAGCGGTACCAATGACGTATAAGGAGATGTACCCGCGCTCCAAGGCGGCGGCGGCCGACGTCGAGAAGCCGTGGGTTCCGTCCGCTGCAGCAGTCATTAATGGTGGTGAGGACTTCGACGTTGCCAAGCCGCGACATTACCGGTGGGAAATCACGGACGAGTCCGAGTCGAAACAAGACGACAAGGCCGCAAAGCAGTCGCGGTCCGGGTCAGCCGCGAGCAACGGGGCAATGCTGCCGTGCCCGCTCAACAAGGAGCTCGAGAACGACTCGTGGATTGATGCGATCGGATGGCACTCGACGCAGGATATGCCGGAAAGCAAGCTGATCCTCGACGACAACGACGCGTCCCTCATCTATTCCATCCCAGAGATCGAAGACACGCGGCCGACGCTGCGTATTCCGGAGCGCAAGCTTGGTGCAGCCGAGCAGCGGTTGGCGCAGCTGGACAAGCAGCGGATTGAGAAGAAGCAGCGTATCGACGCCGTCATGAACAACATTGAGTTCGGTGAGGAGACGGCCGAGGGGCGGCTCGGAACGGAAGGCGGCGGCAAAAAGTCCAAGGACACACGCGTGGTCAAGAACATTGGCTATGTGCACCACTCTCTGCCCGCGATCAAGCTGTCGCTGACAAAGCCCGAGCTCCCGAAGACAAAGCTGCGCGAGTTCCACCGACCGCGCGGCAAGTTCAAGATCAATGAGCGGATGCATTTGACTCCGCCGCCGAATGTGTCGATCACCAATAAGGACGAGAGCGCCGTGGTGACCCAGATCAAGAAGAGCTCGGACCTGAACCCGACTGCGGGCGGCAAGCTCATTCTGATTGAATACACGGAGCAGAATCCGCCGATGCTGTCCAACCCAGGCATGGCGTCTCGGATTCTGCACTACTGGCGTCCGCCCGAGGATGAAGATGCCGGCAAATTCGGCAAGAAGAAGGCCAAGAAGACGCGTCCGAAGCCACCAGACATGAAGATGGGGCAGGTGATCACGCTCGGTGACCACGACGAGTCACCGTTTGTCGGCGACATCCCCCCTGGTCGCGTCGTGACGTCGATGAACTCGAAGCTGTACAAGGTGCCGATTTTCCCGCATAAACCGACGGTGCCTTTCACGGCTGGTGGGAGCCGAGACTCGAACACAAGCGAGCTGTTTCTGCTGTGCCGCTCAGTGACCAAAGGCAAGAAGGGCTCGAGCACGGTGGGAGCAAAGACGACGGTTTACCTGATGGAGCTACCTGAAGTCTTCGTTGCTGGTCAGGTTGAGCCGCAGATCGAGGTGCCCGCGCCGAACTCGCGCAGTGCAAACGAGTTCATTCGCCCGTACATGTCGTTCCACATCCTTCGGCTGTTCAAGAAGGCGAGCGATGGCGAGCGGCTCAAGATCGAGGACATCGCGCGAGCGTTCCCGAACCAATCGGGCACGGCTATCCGCAAACGCATGAAGGAGGTTGCGACTTTCGAACGCGGTGGTAACGATTCTGGTTGGTGGAAGAAGAAGCCGGCGTCCCAGCTCAACAGCGAGGAAGAAATCCGCGCCAGCATTCCGCCAGAGTCCGTGTGCCTGTACGAGAGCATGATGTCAGGGCACCGCCGTCTGCTGGACATTGGCCTCACGAAGCTGTTCACGCCGGTGGGCGTCAACGGTGCAATCAACCACCTCCTGAAGCGCCTCGAGTTGCGTAAGCAGAGCCTGACAGCCAAGCTCATTGAGCCGCTCGGGTTGGAGCGCCGTGCGAAGGAGAAAGCTGAAGAGGAGCTGTGGAAGAAGGACGCCGTCATCCGCAAGTTGGAGACTGACATCCAAGTGGCTCGATACATCAACGAGCAGCTCCAGCTGACGCCGTGGAATCTGACCAACAACTACGTTGAGTGTCATCTACAAGGCAAGGGCTCCGGAATGCTGCAGCTTGGTGGCATTGGCGATCCTACTGGTCGTGGTGAGGGCTTCAGCTTTGTACGAGTACCGCAGTCTCGCGCAAAGAAGAAGGACGACGAGGAGGGCGGGGCTGCCGGCGCCATTTCTGCCGAGTCGGCTGTTCAGAAGGCGGTTGCTGCTGTCACAGGCACGACGGCCGATTTGCGTAAGCTGAAGATGAAAGAGGCCGGCGATGTGCTGCGCAACCTGGGTCTCGCGGACGCCGACATCAAGAAGTTGCGCCGTTGGGATCGAATTCATATGGTTCGCGAGCTCAGTAGTCGCGCGACGGCCCATGGTGTCGCTGGGTCGCTGAGTAAGTTCGCTCGTGGCGCGCGCAAGTCGTTGTCGGCGCAGCAGCAGGAGTACCGCAAGAAGTGCGATGTGATCTACGAGCGCCAGATGAACGTGCTGAGCAACCCGACCACGACGTTCTCTTCGGACGAGGAGGACGAAGACGATGACGACATGGACT